>VOQJ01012420.1:0-27475 GCA_015052665.1 Apistogramma diplotaenia
ACATAAGGGATACGGTGGAGTCCATCCCTGATCCATCACGGATGGACTCCACCGTATCCCTTATGTTGTGATCCTTTAAGTCCTGTAATTTGCAATGTGGGGCCTCCATAGTTCGGACTTGTTTGTCCAGCACATCCCACAGATGCTTGATTGGATTGAGATCTGGGGAATTCAGAGGCCCGGTCAACACACCAAACTTGTTATTACTCTCCTCAAACCATTCGTAGCAGGGTGCATTGTCCTGCTGTAAGATGCCACAGCTATCAGGGAATACCATTTCAATGAAAGGGTACACAGGGTCTGCAACAGTGCTTATGTAGGTCGTACATGTCAAAGTAACATCCACATGGATAGCAGGACCCAAGGTTTCCCCATCAGAATATTGCCCAAAGTATCTCACTGCTTCTGCAAGCTTGCCTTCCTCCCATAGTGCACTCTGGTGTCAGGTGTTCCCCAGGTAAGTGATGCACACACACACTTGGCCATCCACGTGAAATAAAAGGTAATTAATCAAATGACATGACTTTCTTCCATTGCTCAGTGGTTCACTTCTGTTGTTCACATGCCCATTATTGACACTTAGGGCAGTTGGTAGGGGCCAGCCGTCCCCTCCTACATTTATTGGCTCCCCATGACCCCGTCACTGGTTCATCACTGCTCCTTTTGTGGACCACTTTTGATAGACACACTGCACCATGGAGACCAGAAACGTTCCACAAGCTGCAGTTTTGGAGATGCTCTGATTCAGTCATCGTGCCATCACACTTTGGCCCTCATCAAACTCTCAAATCCTTATGCTTCCCCTCTTTGTATGTTTGCTTTAACGTGCACCTAAAAAAGTGTATCTAATGAAGTGGCTGAGTACTATTTCTACTGTGTCGTCTGTTTCCAGTCTGCAGTGACCCTGTATTAATTTTGATGTTCATTTCCTCCTCAGTTCAGCGGGCTGTATACAAGGATCTTGTTCTGCTACTACAGAAAGAGAAATATCTCAGCTTAAGACAGTTAAAGAGCAAGGCAAGGACTAACATTAACACTTTCATACACTGAAGCAGTGAAGTGGATAAAATGTCTGCCAATTGATTAACTGTAAATGGACTCATGCATTGTATTTCAGGGAATGTCCTTTAAGATGTGATATTAAAATTTGTGTAATATCTCTGAATATTTTTTTTGTCTGACGATTAATCTAATTGGATGCTTTTGTTATACCTCTTCCCCTCCTTGTTGCCTTCCCCTCGTAACCGCCTCCTTTAGGGTGAGATGAGCTTCGAGCAGGACTGCCTGGTGGAAGGGGGCTGTCTGGATCAAATGCACAATGGGACGCAGTACAGAGAAGTTCGACAGTTTCAGTCCGCCCACCACCTGGTCCGCTTTTACTTTGTGACTCGCATCTACTCCCATTACATGCAGACTGTCCTAGAGGACTTCCGCAATGGCTTGAAGCCGGATGTAGTCATTGTCAACTCCTGCGTTTGGGATATTTCAAGGTAGGTACCTTTTGGGTAACTACTAATAGGACAAATTACCAGCGTCTCTGTACTGTGAGGTGGGTTAAAGGTGACGCCTGGGCATAGAGCCTGATGTAATTCATATCAGGGACAGGCACAAAGATAAAAATCCCCAGTGTCCCACAGGCTTGCTGGGCTTGTTTTTGTTTTGCACATGTGACTTAATTCTAAATGATCCAATTATAACTTTTGGTTATTCCAACTTGAATCATTCCCATGGCAATTAATATTTATTTTTCTTCATATATATGTTTATTTGTGCACTTTGTTTTCTAGATACAATTGCAGCTGGGTTGATGGCTACAAGGAGAACCTTCATAGGTTCTTTGAGGAGCTTCTTGAGGTTCTGCCAGAGGAAACGTTGGTCGTATGGAACCTCACGATGCCCTTAGGAGAGAAGATCAGAGGTGGTTTCCTGGTGCCTGAGGTCTGTCATCTGCATTATGATTTAACACTGTAATCTGATTGTGTTAAATCTGAACACAATGCATGTCACAGGTATCTCTTCATCCAGGAAAAACAGTTGGCTGAAAGAATTTGCCTGTAGTGCAGAATGTGGTGTCATTATTGTGAGCCAAATGGTTTTAGAGGCTGAGCAACAGCAGGAAGGGAATTGTTTTAAATATTTATCAGATTTCCTTTTCTTCAATCTCTATAGACTTTCTTTTTTATAAGTGCAGCTCTGTATGACCATAGTCAAACATATTAGATGATGGTGAGTCTCATTATTATAGATGCAATAAATCTGTTCACATCATGTAGGCAACAGATGCATCTTCAGCTGCATGGTGGGTATGTTTTTGTCTGAAGGTACAGTAGGAGGTTTGTTACTGTGTTTCTGCTTTGCCTCAGATTGAGCACAAGGCACAGAAGCTGCGTTACGATGTGATCGAAGCCAACTTCTACAGTGGAACTCTGGCCGACGCCTACGGGATGGATGTGTTGGACCTTCATTTCCAGTTCAGATTCTCACTGCACCATCGAATGAAGGATGGAATCCACTGGAACGCAGTTGCTCATCGCAAGATAACGTCTCTCATGTTGCAGCACGCTGCAGAGGCCTGGGGCGTGATATTGCCCTGTCCAGTGACTGTTTATGGTGAGCAGGAAGACTGGATACACACACACAGAAAACAATGTGCACTCCCAGTGTAACGTGGGACTTGTTAGTGTTGAGGCTTGCTGCATCGTTTGTGTGCAGGTGTTTTCCATAAGCAGGCTTTCTGTTGATCAATTGGTAAAGACTTGCCAAAATATAAAGTTCACCTTTTTAAATTGACTTCTTTTTTGTGCTATAGATCACACTGAGGTTACTGAACAACACCCAGCCAAAGGCAGTGCTCCAAAACACAAAGGTAAGACACCTAATTTTGCTGATGATTAATGGGCAAGCAGAGATCTGTAAAATGCCAAGTGTGGCTGTTGACCGGCAGCCAACTGTATAAAGTTTAATTTTCAAACACCATCATTCACTCAGATCTCAATTGGACAGTTGAGCCAAAATCTAAATGCAAAAATTACATTGTTGTGTGTGATTGTAGTGCCCTTTGCCACACATCGCTGCCTCTTGGTCTGCCTATTTAAACATAAATTAGTTGTATGCAATGTTTGCAGATCCTGAATATATAGTTACACTGTTTTCAGAATTTAGCCAGTGACCATATTAGTGTGAAACTTAAAGCACTAGCACACGTAGGTCCTGTCCACATGTACATGGGTATTTTAGCAGACATGGCTTTTTTTTCTCTATGCATTTTGGCGTTTGGAGATGAAAACTGAGCTTTTGAAAAACTTAAACTACAAATTGCTTCTGTGTGCAGTGTTTGAGGTTGTTTTTCATGTGGACAGATATTTTTCAAGACGAACATAGAAAATCCTTTGTGCACAGCCTGACAGCTCTCAAGACTGTTTGATGCTGTTTAGTCAGTGTGTCACATAGTGTTTCCTCCTGCTACCTTCCGCCTACCAGTTATGGGAAACACAGCAGTGCATTCCTGGTTTTTTAGATATTTGTCACAGACTTGGATCTAAAAAAGGGGGAAAAGTCTTTGCAGTAGATTTTATCAGTGCAGGTATGTTGGTGCCAAAGAACAATCTAAGGAATGCATTCAGTCTCATTGCATCATAATCCAGTGCTGCTCCTAACACAGCTACTGTCCTGGTCACCACCTGTATTTCCCTTTTCTGCTGTCTTTGTCTCACAGACCGGCACCGTGTAGAATTCTACAGCGATTCACTGCACACTAGCTTCTTAAACTTCAATAACCCATGGCCACAGACGTGCCACATTGAGGCTGCTGGAACCTGGAGACCTGCACCCCCACCAAGACCTTACCACAGAAATCGGTACAGATCGAGTGGTGATGGTTTTGGATACGAGCCTCCGCACCAGTTCGAGCCCTACAAGGAGTACCATCACCAGCATGTGATGAGGAGCCGACACACCAGACACCACTACACCCCCTACACCCAGCACAGACCCCTCCACTATGGCCATAGTGGCTATTACTACTGAACAGACGGTTTTTACAAGCTTCAGACACAAACCAAATTCCTTCTGCCATCTCTGTTTCTATCAGGACACTTTTCAATGTAGCTACAGTCCTGCGTTTTACACCAAATTATACAAAAAGCTTTGTTCTTTTTATGAACCTGTATGTGTACAGTGACTTCCCCTTACTATACTCTGATTCTTTTAGTTGTTTGTTCTCAATTCTCCAAACTTTTGTCACTGAGATTTTAAATTTGATTTTTGCATCTAAAATTAAAGTGTTGACTGTTGTTAAAACTTGTATCATTTTTTTTTTTTAAGCCTGAACAGGTTTTCCAACATTAGTTGTAACTGGTTTGTTTTTGTGTGTATGGGTGAGAAACTGAATACATTTTTGGCATCCATTAGTCTCAAGTTAATGAGGTTGAAACCAAAATGACTTCCAAAGACAGACTTGGAGCATTTCACTGCAGTAAGAGCGGTTTGTCAGCTGGCAGTGGATATTACTTTAGAGTGTGCTGCTTTCTTTATTGTCTGAATTAGTACAGATACAAAAGATACAAAGGAATGAACTATCAATTGGTGCAAATACAGTAAATTACTTCAGTTGTTCCCATTTCCAGAGTGTTTACAAAGTTGGTACAATAATGAAATGACAACATTCAGGAGTCCTGTAATTCTGAAGAAAAGAACACACTGCTATGGGTCAATAGTTTTAGTGCTATAACTGTTTCCTGAGAAGAGTGAAAAGCAAAGAGATAAATAGGAGAATGCTGAAGTGTTAGAAAAAGAAGGCTGGATGCTTTTCTTCATCTGCTGCCTGATGCCCTAAACTGCGAGGAGGCGGTGGACTTGCTGCAGCTGCGACTTTGACAGGACGAGGCGGTGGACTTGTTCCTGCCCACGGGCGCATGGGATGGCAACGCGGCCGATGAAGACCGTTCCTCCCTGTTTCTCTTCCTTGGCCTAGGGAACAAATATGCATGACATATTTTAGTTACACTCCTGACTCATTTATTTTCTTTATACTGTTACAGCAGTACCTTAATAAAGGAGGAAACTGGGAATGTAGCAAAGTCAGACGCAGCCTTTGCTCCGGGCTGATACGCGACCACATGTTCAGCTACCTCACCCTGAAACAGGAAAAGACTTGTTCAGACTGCTCACTTTTGTACTGCTGTCAGATGACGAGACAACAAAGATCATGCAGTAGAAACGACTTTGAAAGTGGCACCTTGAGTTTTTCCAGAGCATCACTGAGGCTCTGCAGACGAGCCGTCTGCTCCAGGAGCTGGGTGCTCGCACTAACTGAGAGAAGTGAATAAGGGGGTTTAAGAAATCAGTGCACTCAGCAAGCACACAAAAGTCTAAATACCAGTGTCCACACACCTGCTGTCTTCCCAGTGATGTCCACCACTTTAACCTCTGCACTCAGTTTGAGCAGGGTTGCCAGCAGCTGGTCAGTCCTGCGGTATATGCCCGTGTTCAGTCCCTCTGGAGGCATGGAGCTTTCTTTAGACACTTGTGGGAGTTTAGGAGGGCGGAGTGGTGGCAGGGAGGCTAGCTGGGCTCTTATTTTCTCTGCCTGTGGGTTACACAGTTTATATCAGATATAGATATGAATGCACACAGTGCCATGAAGAAGTAGTTTTATCCCTTCTTGATGTCTTTGTTTTTGTCCATTTCTCACATGTTTCAGATCAAACAAATTACCCGAAATTTTTAAAAATCCACTTTTTAAATGATTTCATTTATTAAGGGCAAAGAAGATATCCAAACCTACCTTATATGAAAAAGTCACTGAAGAATTAACTTTAACATTTTTTTGAAAGCTGAGTTCAGTTTCACCAGCCACACCCAGGCCTGATTACAGTCAGACCTGTTCAATCAAGAAGTCACTTAAATAGAACCTGTCTGACAGCATGAAGCAGGCCACAAGAGCTCAAAGAGAAACAGCATGCCACGATCTAAAGAAACCACTGCAAAACAAAGTCTCTGACATCGATGAGTCCAGGAAGGCTTACAAAGCCATTTCTAAGGCTTTGGGACTCCACTGAAGTAAGGTGAGAGCCATTATCCACAAATGGAGAGAACAGTGGCGAATGTTTCCAAGAGTGGCCGGAGTCCAGGAGGTCAGACCATCTAAAGAACTGCAGGCTTCACTTAAGGTCTGAGTTCATGATTCAACCATAAGACAGAGGCTGGCCAAAGATGTCCTCCATGGAGGGCTCCAAGGGGGGAAAAACACCACTGCTGACCAGAAAACACAAAGGCTCATCTCACATTTGCCCAAAAAAACCCATCTTGATGATCCTCAAGACTTTAGGGCAAATATTCTGTGCACTGATGAGATAAAAGATGCATTTTTTGTAACGACTGAGTCCCGTTACATCTGACATAAAACTAACAACATTTCATAAAATGAACATGATTGACGACGACTTGCTGCTCTGAATGAAAACAACTCTGCAGAGAAGAGTGGGTCATAATTCCTCCACAGTGACTCAGTTATAACAAATGCTTGATTGCATTTCTTGCTGTCAAGGGTGGCAGAGCCAGTTATTAGGTTGGGGGGAGGGGGATTACTTTTTCACACAGGTTTGGATAACTTTTTTTAAATTATCTTTTTAAAACAGCACTTTGTATTCAGGCAGGTTATCTTTTTTATTTTAAAATGTGTTTGATTTGAAACGTGTGAAACATGCAAAAAACTAAGAAATCAGGACGAGGGTAAATACTTTTTCACTCTATTTACACACTCATGCTTGAATCTATCGTACCTTGAGTCTATTGTTTTCATTCTTAAGGTGTTTAATACCCAGCCTCTGGGCCTCAACCTGCAGCCTGAGGAGAGGGGAGTCCACCACCTGCGTTGGCCCCGCCATGGGAGGAGGCTGACCTGATGGAGCAATAACAACAATGGTTAAAAAAAAGTGGCAACTACGACCCCTTGTGGTTCTCCTTAGATGGTGATTATCCCCCTGACATTTATTTAGTTAAAAATTTATTAAAGTCTGGCAGGTTAAAGTTTTACCCAATTTATATGAGCGTTCTTACATAATTGATTGAAAGGGCTTTTCTGGGGAATAGAAAAACTGCAGGTCACATCTTCAGTGATATAAATGCCATCATTTTAGCCGCTGAAAAGAAGTGAACATAAGCAGGAGGCAAGAACTTCACCTCCTGCAGATCCCTGAACGATGGAGGCGATTCCTGAGGCAGGTGGGCCTCTCAGGCCTTCAATGGTCATCTTTGACTGGTTACTGAGCCGTTGTTTCAGCTCTGCCTTCTCGGCCTCCAGCTGGTCAATATCAGCCTGCAGAGCATCCATCGTCTCCTCAAACTCCCTGAACAAGAGGAAAATGGTAGGGTCAGTGAGGAGGAAAATTAAGTGCTATAATAGAGGAAAGTGTTAAATTGCATTCCTTAATAATCGTACTTTTCTTTCTTCTTCAGCAGAGCAAGGTTCTCATCCAGTTTGGTTTGAATCTTCTCCACACGCTCGTCAGCATCTTTGGTAGAAGTGTCCAGCTTCTTCTCCAAGAGGCTGAGGCGGACATGGGCCTCACTCAGCTCCTCACCCTGAGTTAAAAAAAAAGAAAGAAAGAGGTAAAACCACTCCTGTTATAAGCTTTAGGTGCAGCTTTCATGCTTCCAATCCCTTTCACTTCAAACTGGCAGATTTTTTGCACAAAACGTCTTCAGCACGTCACCTTAATCTTGAGAGACTTCTTGAGCTCCTTGATGACAGTTTCTCTGTCTTCCAGTTTGACTCCGAGACCCTCTGCGTCAGTCATCTCTGCTCTGACCGTGGACGCTCTCATCTCCACTGGAGGACTCTAACGAGGGAAGTGGGTTTAGTATGAGAAAAGTGTGATTTCACTGAAGTAGCTGCTATGAAAATGTTCAAGCATATAAATACCTTTCCCTGTGGTTTTTCCGCATCATACTCTCCTTCCTGCATGGCTGTAGCCATCTTGTTCATGGTAGCGATGACAGAGCTGCAAGACTGTCGCAGCAACTCTGGAGCATTTACACCGTGAGAGCCGTATACCTTAGAGAAAAGAGCGCAGGTATAAAGAACAGAGACTAACAACTAGATTCATGATCAGTACTTGGTGCCAAAATGCATAGAGCACAAAATCTGATGAACATGCAAAGTGCTTAAATCTGTGCTTAAATTTCCCCAAAGGAGTCTTATTTTTTAAAGAGGATTGCACATTTGTTAAAAGTCAATGTACCTGCTCCACAGCCTTGCAAACAACATCTTCCAGTTTAAGAGCATTGAGACCTTCCTGTTCTCCCAGTGAAGCAACCATCTGAGCTCCCGCTGCAGCCACCTCCTGAAATACTGCAACCACACGAGTCAACTGGCGCCTGCACTCCGTCAGCGTCTCTGAAACCTGCCGCACGAGAACAGACGTGTCGGGCTAAACGTACAGCTGCGGCTGTGCGGATCACGTTTAATGGTGCATCGGACTGCGTGAAAAGTTTCTGTTACCTGTGGCCCAAAACTGAGAGCAGCAGGAACTCCGGCGACATCCGTTCCGGGCATGCGACGGCGGATCTTCTTGCAGAACTGTCGGATATCAGAACAGGAGGTGTCCAGGTCCTTCAGAAGAACTGCAAAGACGGAGCTCTCCTGTCCTGCTGCCAGGAAGGCGCGCAGACGAGCTACCTCCACCACCATGCAGTCCAGGGCACCCTGAGTAAACTGGAGGTGAAAAGGTGGCAGTTAGACAAAACCTGTCAGCACATCTTTGCCTTGTATTTTGGTGTTTGTTTTCCATTTTGCTAGCTCTGCATGACATGTTCGCTGGCACTGCCAAACATGCTCGACGCACCTTGATGTGGTCAGCCAGTTGCACTGTGCAGTCTTCGGTGTGATCTGCCAGATGGACACTGTACAGTTGCTGGAAGGCAAAGCGACAGTGAGAAAACTGGTGTGTCATCTTTAAGGGTTTCACTGAGTTCTCAACTTCAACACACTGACAGCCATTTAAAACTGCAACCACGGTAACAGAGCCAGTACTGCGGCTGAAGCACAACCCTGTGTTACCTGATAGTACTTGATGGCCTTAGTCAGGGGTTCCACCTGAACGGTCTCATCTAGCTGATCTTTATGCAGGAGATCTATGAAATAATCCAGAGAGCGCTCGTGGAAGCTCATTTCAGAGTAAAGGGTACCCATGCGTTTAAAAACCTCCACGCTGCAGGTGTTCAGAGCCCTGAAAGGAGTGCGGGGAAAAAACAGCAACCCAGCGATTACGTTTTAACATGTCAGAGCAAACTGTTATAATCGTTTTAAAAACGTGTCATTTGTACACCTATTTTATTCTTTAAGCGTTAGCGGTGAAGCTGCGATATTTACTGTTCATATTTATGCAGGGCGGCCTGCAGCAGGCTGAGGGAGTAGACGAGTCCTGAAGCAAAGCTGCGTTGTTCTCCCGGAGGCCCTCGGAGCCCTGTTCCCTGAGCCAGGTTCCCGTTCAAGTCAAACTTCTCCTGTGCCTGTTTACTGATGAGCTCAGCCTTCACACAAGAAGATATCAACCACATGCAGACACAGGTGATGAGGAGCTTTGTGAAGCCCTTTGAAGAACACCTGACAGCTAAATAAGTCTCAAACAGAGCGCACAACAATTCAAATGAAGCTACTGTATGTGTCTGCCTCATACTTTGCAGATGAGCCTGGGAATGAGCAGGAGCACCAGGATACAGTCGTGGTCCCCACCGTGACGGAGGAAGGAGTCTGGCATGAAGGAGGTGAGGAGTGACACCTGTCTGTTTGACTGAGATACTTCCATTTTCCTCAGCTCCATTTCAATGGCCTGGAGGCAGAGAGCGAGGTCAGCTGATTAAACACGGGCTTGTCTCAAAGAGGAGAACTCTGTAAACTCGTCCTCGTGCAGATCTCTTACCTTGGCGTAAGCCTTGGTCTCTGCAAATTTGATTTTAAAGTCAAACAGCTCTGCAGGTGGTTGCTGAACTTGCTCTGCATTTGCATTCTGCTGACTGATCAGCTCCCTGTTGGCCTCCTAATGCACAAAAAAAAAACCCCCACTATTATAGCATCACAGCATTAAAACTGCAGGCCTGCAAAAATAACTCCTTCTTCCACCTACCTGAAGGGAGGCAGTGAGCTCTCTGTATTTGTTGATGGTCTGCTGGTAATCAGCTACAGTCTCCTGGGCAGCTTCCACCCTTTTTTCTGCCTCTCTGACCTTTCCTGTACTCAGGTCCAGCTGCTCCCTCAGCTCCATCTCTGTCTCTCTGGCATTCTCTTGGAGCTCATCATTCATCTCATTGATGGCTTCCTGTTAATGCAAAAAGGACAGTGATTGGTCTACTATAAATATCTTATTCCAATCCTTTTCTTTAGACCTTTAAACTGGTTTTATCACACTATCAAACACTGAAGGCGTATTAATACAGCTGCACTGACCAAATCAGTGACCGTTTCTTTCAGCTCTCTGACTTTCTCCTCAAGGTCGAGATTCCTCTCCGTCAGGGTCTCCACCATCTCCTCTGAGCCCAGGGCAGCATCCACCTGGTACATGCACACACAAGAATTTAGTTCTCACAATTTTAAATATCCACACACACACGAACCACGTGAACATGCTTTAAACCCTGAATGTCACCTGCTCCTTCAGTTCATCGATTGTGGCCTCTGCCTGCTTGATTTCTTCCTGCAGTTTTTCTTTCTGAGTCCTCAGAGTCTCCAGCTCCACGTTCTTCTTCTCCATCTGCTTCTGCAGCTTCACGTGTTCCTGTTTCTCTGAAGCAGACAGATCTCGCATCCTGGGGATGAAAGAAGGCTTTTTTAAATTGTTCACATTGTTTTCCAGGCTTGTCTTTGCTGACAGTTTTTAAAGGACTTAAAGCAAGTTTGATTTTATTTTTATTGGTTGATATGTAATTTAACAGAGAGCAAGCATCCATCCATTTTCTTCCACTTATTCTTTTCCTGGGGGGGGGTCACCAGCTTGCTGCAGGGCTAACACAGACGGACAGACAGACAACCATTCACATCTATGGGCAATTTAGAATCACCAATTAACCTAAATCCACTAATTGTGTGTCTTTGGACTGTGGGAGCAACCTGGAGTACCTGGAGAAAACCCACACAAACACGGGGAGAACATGCAAACTCCACACAACAAGGCCTGGGCCAAGGAGACTCAAACCCAGAATGCATTTATTTAAAAAGCCGGTTTTAAGAATTATTTCTACTGACCTGACCAATGCCTCCTTAAGTCTGCAGTTCTGCTCCTCCAGCTGCTTGACTTGGTAACTGGAGGCAGCTCCATCTGAGCCTGCAGGAGGAAACAGGTAAGGTGGATCAGCACTGATGAGAAGGGAGCAGAAATGAGACAGATACAGAATACACAAGAAGACTGTGGATTTTTTGAGTGTGCATCTGGTTATTATAAGCATGCCGTTTGGTTGCCTCAGTGATTTTGATCTCTCCTCTTACACACCTTTCTCTGAAATCTCATGCCTAAGGATCTCCAGGTCCATGGAGAGCTCCTCCACTTTTTCTTTTAAGGTATCCACCTCCACTTGTAGCGATTCTGCTCGCTCTTCCGCCATCTCTTTGTCCAGCGTAGCCATCTCTATGGCATCTGCCGTATCAGACATCTCTTCCATGTACCGCTCCTTGGCCTCCTGCGCTTCACGGGCTTCCTGTGGAGTGAAAAGGTACAAAATAAGCATTAGACAGGCAGGAATGATGACTTCAGATCTTTTTTTAACATCACACTGTAGCCCTGATGTTGTACTTCAAAGTAACAAAATGTCCATCCATTATAGTGTTCCTCCCAGGGTACCTTCTTGGCCTCTTTGAGTTGTCTCTGCAGCTCAGCCTGCTGCTCCTGCATTTTGGTCTTCCACTCCTGAAGCTGCTCCAGCTGGATCTTGTGCTTCTCCAATTCCTTAAGCTTGGCTTTGTCTTCTGTTCGCTTCATCTTCAAAGTCTCCAGTTTCTCCTCGAGGTCCTTGACTTGAGCTCGCAGTGATTCCTCCTCCTAACAAGTGATTGGAGGGGTTGGCAAGGTGATGGGAGAGCAGGATGAGCAAATGTAAACCATCAACTGAACCGGATTTATTTCCAGAGACTCTACTTTTGAAAAGAAAAAACAAAATGAACATTAATTAAGTCCCACCACTAAAAGCCCAGAAGATGGTGTATATGGTACTACCCCACATTAATTTACAATTTAAACAACGTGTATTTTCATAGTTCAACCATTTCCCTCAAACACAGTGATGTAAGGCTGTTCCCTTTAAGCGTCTCAAGTTAACCCATGCATCATCACCAGGAAGTTCACTGTGAGGACATCTGAAAAGCAGGATTAAGTATTGAGAAGGTGCACTGAGGATGACCCCTCCCCCCTGATGCTATTAGTAAACTCATGCCAGGTATCATCAGCATGCATGTAGCCATTAGAAAACTCTACCTGCTTGGATATGGCAGGTTCCACCTGGTCAAACAATAACAAGATGGATGAAATGCAACATAAAAAAAAAAAACATTAAAATGATGAACAGAAAAATAAATGGTGGTGAGATGTGTTGACAGAGCTGGAAGCACTGAACATGAACCATAGCATTATCTTCCTCGGGTTAATGATCTACCTTGCTCGGAGTAGCTGGAACCGAAGCGGCCACAGCTGCAGGTGACCCGCTGGGCTGAGGGATGACGGGGGCAGCCAGGGCACCCTGCTGGGAGGACAGGCCCACCTCACTGACATCACCAGACAGAGAGGAGAGACTCTCACGAGAAGCCTGCGGATAAAGGCAGACAATCATCAGAGTGTGGTGAGGGGGAGGAGTTTAAAAACAAAATGGCCTGAAAAAGAAGAACGAGTTTGCTGTAAAGTCTCAGCAAACAATCTTACAATATAAAGTGCACTGAGGTGACTGTTTGTTGTGATTTGGAGCTATATAAATCCCACATAATTGTGCTGAACAGGAGTTTTGGCCCCAGTGAACATGCACCTTCAATAAACCCAGTGAACGATGCAAAACTCATTTGTGACGTGAATGTGATACATTAGTTACCAAATATAACCACCTCCCAGTGTCCCTCACGGGGGATGCTGTCCTACCACGTATGCACCTGTGCCGTAATGTGGGTGGTTTTTACACCACTCCCTGTGACGTGTCAGCTCTGTGACACAACAGGAGCGTACCCTGAGCGACAGGCTGGCGCGGCTGGCGTGACGGACCAGGAGGGAGGGGAGGGAGGTAGCTGATGTGAGACGTGGCGAATTCCACTGCCACAGTGTGATCATAGAGACAGAACTCTTGTGGGTTACTTAAACTAAATGCTGAATTAGACTGAAGCTGAATAATGAACACTTTTACCACAATGCCTTTACACATTGTAGCTACTAGGTTAGTCATAACAACATCCTGTTTTCATTCTGCTGTTCTGCTGCACATAAAATTCTTTAAGTGACAATTATTTAATTAAGCAGAAATCTACTGCAGATTGTCCCAATGTGCACTGTTTAAACATTAAACATATTGACATTTTCCAGAAGTGTCCTCATGCCATTTGACCCCTCCAGTCTGCTGTAGGCAAGCTCACCTTTGCAGAGCGGCGGGTAGAGGACTGGAGGAGACGCACGCACACACACACACACACACACACAGATATAAACACATCCAGTGGTGAAGCAAGATAAGAAATTAGAAGCACGTAAGTAGCATCTGCTGTTAGTTTGTATTGTCTCATCATTACTTTAATGCACTATATTGACAAAAGTATTGGGACACACCTCATGATCTTGGAATTCAGGTGTTTTTAGTCCGCAAGTGACTTAATTTACTGTAACAGGACGTCACCGTTCCAATAAGTCCGTTTGTGAAAGGTCTTCCCTCCTGGACACTCCACAAAACCCAAGTGACATTATTACAAAGTAGGAATGTTTAGGAACCTCAACAACTCAGCCATGACTTGGGAGAGCATGCAGATTTGCAGAGTAAGTTGCCAAATGCTGAGGCGCACAGTGCATATAAGTTACGAGCACTCTACCGACTCAGTAACTGCAGAGTTCTAATCTTCCTCTGGCATCAACATCAGCAGAAAAATTGTGCTGGGAGCTTCGTGGCATGGGTTTCCATAGACTCCATGGTCAAGCTGGTTATTGTGTAGGAGGCCCAGTACTTTTGTCCATATGGTGTAGATGCATGCACCATTTAAAATAATCAAATGCAGTTAATTCTGAGAAATCACAGAGGCAGGAAAAAAGTGAGCTCATGCAAAAAAACAAAACAAAAAATCGCTGAATTATAACACAAAGAGAATTAACAAAGACACCATCATGAAAACCCGACAACTGTCACAATGTCGTCCTCTACGCACGTACACGAGCTTCTTCACCAGAATAAAAAAGTTAAATGAAATAAAGTGTGAAAACCAAAAGAGAATGCATTGAAAATGATGGAATCGATCAAAAGTTATGTCTTCATGTCTCATGCAGATGTCAAGAGATTAAGAAGAGCTCAAGTGCAAAAAGATGGATTCCCGCATTAGTATGATTACAAGGAAGACGAAGCAAATGCGCTGAATTTAAAAAGTTCTACCTTTTTAATGTTCACTGGCTGCTGAAAGAGGTATCCAGAAAAACAAACATGAGAATTCAGCTGAGAGGCAAAACAAACGTCTATGTTGGAGTCATTTCAGCACTCTTTGCCAGTCTAACTCTTTGAAATGAGGGGTTATGATATCTGATTAATCCAGAGTGCATACGTTCCTGCTAAAAACCAAATAAGAGAAACATCAAGTTTACTAAACTCACAAATGACAAATAAAGTGAGTTCAAACACTTTACCTGCTTGGTTGTTCTGGGAGTTTCGGGAATGTCTAGAAGAAAAAAATATGATTTTTTACACACATTTGTTATTAATGATTACTTCGAGGCATTACATTTTAGAAACGCAAGTGTCAGGTCTGGTCCTTGCTCACCTTTTTGTCTAAGAGTCCTTGCAATTCCAGACTCAGGGGTATCCGGTGAGGTGGCACTAGAACCGTCTTCTACCACCTGGATCTGCACAATGTGACAAACGAGTTGAATCAGGATTATAAACAACACAAACAAATTACAAATCTTAATTTTGAATAAGAGCAAATATGGAACAGAAAAGGTTGAGAATAAAAGATGCAAGTCGGCCACATTTGTCCAGTTATGTAGATGTTGTATAAGAAACATCATCTGCCTGTTCCGATCTTTACAATTCTAGAAAACCTTTGTCAGTGCTGATGCATTGCACCATCATCGGTTCCTCACGTGCACCACTGCAGGTAACTAACCTGGGACTGCCTGACGAATATTCCATGATTTTCCTCACAGGTGAAGTAGCGCTTGCCCTGCACGGTGCCATCGTTCTTGCCTTTGGGCTCATCTAGTATGACACCCACCCATTTCCCAGAAGCAAAGAGGGTGGCGCCAATGTAGGCAACAGTGCCGCGCTGACCCTTTCCTGTCACCTCAACTACTGAACCAATCTGGGAGACAAGGAGTGGGAAAAAAAATGCTGAGAGTTACATGTCAGTTTATTCCTTCCTTTATTGTGTCTGTATTGAAAAAGGTACCCACCTTTGGAGGTTTACCACTCTCCACAGTTCCTGTGCTGCTCATTTTGCTGATCAGTGGGCTGGTCAGCTAAAGGGTTTGTGGAATACAGGTGAAGAGACAGAAATAAATGGGGGGAAATTAAAATAGAAGATGATTTATTAGCAGTGGAAATGGGGGAGGGGGCATAATGGGGAAAAGGAGAGAGACAATGAAGAAGGAAGCCAAGGTTATGACATACTAGAGAATTTATTATTTATATATAAGAATTTCAAAGCCTGATAATTCTCCTTGCTCTAGCTTTTCAGGTCATGTCTTAGGAATTGAAAATATTCAATGACAGTCCTGAGGCTGCAGAGCACAAAAACACACTTGCAGGCAGTCATATGGTGTGGACCACAATAAACAAGCCATATTTATGCCTTGTTCAGACAAAGATGCTCATTGAAGGGCTGTGGTAAGAGTCTAATCCTTTTATAGAGCTGCAGAGGCATGTGAATCCATGCTGCCTTAAATTGAACCACAGGGTAGAAAAATGAGAAACGATTAATAGGATTATTTTCACTAAAACAAGGAGCTAACTGGGAATTATTCATCTAGGTAATCCCTTGTTTAGACATATAAAAAGTAAATTAAATTCTGCTTATTTGGCAACTATCAGGACAGAAACTTTATTCTCCCGATCAGGTCAATCTATTGTTTTAGATTAATATAAAATTCTAAATATAGGTATCTGCTCCGATGAAGACAATGGGCGTGAATGGATCATACAGCTACATTATGGTGAGTCCCAGAAAACCCTTACTTTTTAGCATTGTAGTACATTAACCTATTGTTACTTTTCAGATGGATTAATCAAAAATTATCCCCGATGTATGAAATAAAACATTATTTAATGGTAAGTGCCCATGTTACTCACCCTGGGAGTATATGAATGCCGTCTGTTCAAAGCCATAATTAATAGTTAATACAGTTTCACGTCCAGTACAAAGAAGACTCAAATTTTTCTCTACTTCCTCATCTTTTCCTCCCTTTCCAGAGGGAGGGGAGGACAACACCACAGTGTGAGCACGGGGAGGGATCACTGAACGTCACAGCTGATTTGAACTGAGAGATGGAGGGTAGTATGTATCTAGCTGTGACTTGGATGTTGGTTACTTTAATCAGCCACTGAAATAGTTATGAGATAATCTTTATATTCATCTGCATTAATACCGCTGTAGTTACATGACACTCAAAGAAGACGTGTGAACACGTACAAAGCGTACATGTCCTCTGACACATTGTTTCCATTCATTTCACAAATAATCGACGTGTGATATTTACAAGACGAAAAATTGTTTAAAGAGCTCGTTAAACATTGAGGTGGTTCCCATCAGCTAACACATACAGGCTAACGATAGCTAATATGGCTTCGCTTGGGGCTCAGATGCCAAACTATGAAACAATAAGTCAGATATGCACCAGCAAAAGTAAACACTGGTGCATCCAAAAGGTGTCAAAGGTGCTAAGCAAAGACGGACAAAGTGCTCAGTGGGGAGAAAATTTCCTGAAACACAATTAAGCTACTTTAATGTTGCTTCCTTACACCAAAGCACTTTTAAATTGCTGTCTGTGTACCAAGTCATATCAATTTATTAAGAACAGCTTTGCAAAGCTAAAACGGGCCACATCGGTTTACAACGTTAGCAACCCAGCTAAAGTCCGAGAGACAGGCACAGGTAAGGAGCTAACATAACACAGGTGTATTTTTATAATGCAACTCACCTGATATACACAGATTCCTGTCTTTAAACTAAGCTTTCTGATGTATTCATGCAAATAATAACCCTCTACTGTTACTTCTTGACTAAATAGCTTAGAGATCCGGTATTCTTTTCCTTTTGACAGGTCATTTCCGGCAGCCTGACCGGCTAAAGGAAGAAGAAAAGTGGAGAGACAGCGCCCCCAGTGGCAGAGCGCCGCAGTTGACCCATATTTTTCTCTTCTTTTGGTGTGTATAGCTGTGAAATAGCCAACTTATCCAGCTTTAAAAACATGGTACGATAAAGGAATAGGAGTTGGTGTTGGTTTACTGAGATTACAATCCAGACACTAACTACAGATTGACTGACTGATTTGTTGGGGAGGCAAACAAAACAAAGAGTCAGAATTACACAAATTTGGACAAATAATGTACTTGGTTGCTTTTGGGCAAAATAAGCATGCATATTCATCCTAATATAAATTGTGATGGGCATATTTTTCTAGAATCGAATGTCTTGTGATGTATCAGTAATAAGTGAACATAAAAAAAGTAATCGGCCATTGAAATAACCGTCTTTGTTTGTTATGAATGGCTTTTTGTGATTTGTCAGATATCTGAGTATGTCTTTTTCGTTTCTGACAGGACATTAACCTGAAGGCCCTTCACACATTCTTCCTGAGGTAATCAAAATGTGGTGCTATGGATGGATGGGGCCCCTGCATGCGTATCGACGTGTAATTATCCAGAAGCCTCTGCGCAGCCGACCAATCAGGCGTCGGAAGAGAGGCTGAGCCTGCCGGCCGGCAGACGCACCGGGGACGGAGCCCCGTGGCGGTGACAGCGCTCACAGTGACCGGAGTAGCTCCCGACTTCATCGCCTCGTCCGTGTAGAGCAAGGTATAATGTTTTTGTAGCTTCAAATTAACGTACAGGAGGCCTAAAAGGTTTCATACGAGGCAAAGTTTAGAAGGTTTCTTTTTCTTTTTGGGTATACTCCCGGATAGGATGGTTGGAAAGTTTCCAACCGCCGTTGCAAACTTTACTTCCGGTAGCTACTTTCAAAATTAAAGACTGTGTGACTAATCTGTATTGAAAAAGTAATATAGCATCGCGCTGTGGTTTTATTATGAAGGAAGGATTTATGTGGTTCCGGTATTTGGTTATTGGTTTTTTTGCCTACTTGATAAGCCGCTGTCCCGGTTGCGGCTGGAGGATTTAACTCGATATTGCGCGCAGTGTGGTCGCTTAAGCGGACCAAATACCGGGTCCGGTATGCTCTGTCGGTGTCATGTTATTTTTTCAGAGCACTGAAGGACAGTTATGTTCATAAAACGAAACAAGTGCAAGGGAACTTTAAGCAAATAGTTTGGTCCCGATGGAGGGTGTGGAGCTGAAGTGTGACACGTTACGTCATTCATCCCTCTCCCGTCTGCTGCCTGCGCTGCACAAAGTGGCCATATCAACAAGTGGTCTAAAGCTATCTCATTGAGAAACAGTCTGACAGTTTAACTCCACTCTGCGCTTGGTCCTCCAGCTTCTTCATGACGGTACTACTACATTGGATAATTATATTTAGAAATACTGTAAGGTTGGACTTTGTTCTGACCAGTTTCGAAAAAGGAGATTAAATCTCGTTTCCCAAAGTGCAAAATTGATGAGCCGGAATTTCGAAATATGTGTCTGTTGTTGCTTGTTTCTATATTTTAATCACTGTTATATCAATGTTATTATTTTTAATGTGCAGGTTTAGGTTTTGTACTTGCTCTTCAGTGTGTCCGGTTAGACCCCTAATTCTGCTTAGGGTGTGTCTCCACGTCCTTCAGAAGCGAAATTTCTTATCAAATTTTTGAAATCTAAAGAAGTTGTCATTTTACTTTTTTGTAAAATTCACAAGGGATCAGTTTCTTAGTTTTCGATTCCTCTGCAGGGCGCTTTGGTTTGGAAACCGAAAGCATTTTCTGCAGAGAGACGGAATGCAGCAGCCTCTACACATTTAACACACAACACACAAACGAGCGATCGATGCCATCGGGGGGGGTTTTTCTTTGTGGAAAAACAGTTGTTTATGCGTGTGTTTGTTTTTCTCTTAGATGTTTGGTATGTCTAAAAAGCTTCATATTATACTGATACTATCAATTCAGAATTTTAAACCATTGCAGCTGCAGTCTGAACTGGGGTTTAGCGTCATTTGAATATACTGTTTGTCTCTTGAAATCTGATCAGGGGGTTAATGAAAACTTGCTTAACCAGTCCATCATTGACCCACAGGGTAGATGCAATCTGTATAGATAATTGAATGGATTTGCATCATCATCTGATTACCTCCTACTGCAAAGAGTTGCACTTTTTTATGTTGTTTGTTTGTTTTCTTCAGATGGCTGATGCGGAGCTGGCAAAAAAGATGCTGCGGGGCATCCTCCAGGCCAACAAAGGTGGAGTGTCACTGTCACGCCTGCAGTCAGAGTATAAGGAGCTGACTGGGGAGCACATACCTCATAAGCAGATGGGACACAGCAACCCGGACGCTCTTCTAGCCAGCATACCTGCTTTGGTGCGTGTGGAGCGCAACCGCTCAGGAGAGGTGTGTGCAGATGTGTTCACACAAGCAGTATTGAATGCTTTGTTTTTAGCTCATCAGTAGATTTTTAGATTTTGTGATGTGCATTATGCCTCCGGGGTTACATTTGCAGTAGAGCACACATTAGAACAACTGCATATCTGTTGCGTTCTCTCTTTCCAGATGGTCTATTTTGCCTCAGGGGCCAAGGAGACAGCTCATCTAGCCAAGGTGGTGGCTCGTCAGCGCAGCTCCAAGAGGACAGGTCGACCTCACCTAGTCAACACCCAGATGAGGGTCAAACCAGCTGCCCCACTTGTCCTCAATGGTAAAATCTTTTGGACAACCATATGGGTTTTAGTAAAAGCAAGTGAATCTGTTAAAATGATGTATTTAAATGTTAGCACATAGCAATATGTATATTACTACACATATTAATTTTGTCTGGAACACTGAAGAGGTTCACAAAGTGAGTTCAAGTGTTGATCAGTTAATTTTATAATTGAACAAATGGAGAGGATTAAGTGCTGCAGTTTCTCTGCCTAGATTTGGGCCCCCAGCTACATTGTGGCGTCTGTGATGTCAGATAACAAGTAACACCAGCTATGCTAACACGAAGGCTAAGCAGAACGTTCTTTTAGGAAGGGTGAGTCGAAATGAGCAGGTCTGAACTCCAGCTTCCACAAGTACTTTGATTGTTCTGCTGCTGATAAAGAAGGTTCAGGTTATAAAAACATGCAAATGTTTTCTTTCCACTGTGCACCTTCCTAATGTGTATTTATTTAAGATATGGTCTAAAACAGAATTGTGCTTTGCAAGATATTTTCGGTGTCTTGTGTGTCTTGGACCACAGTGTGCATCCTAATACAATCCTAATACAGTACAAGTTTATGTTGCAAATTAGTGATTGCTTGTTTGCACTTTACAAAACCTGTTTCACAAAACAGCAGCAAGACTGCAGGATAAATGGAGGACACTGTCGCCTATTTTGGTAATTATCAATACTGCAAATTTAGGGCAGCTGGCTAAAACCTTCCATGAAGTCGTGGCCTAATAAATTTGTTAAGTGCTGTATGTGTGAGAGCTGACCTGTAGGATATTTAGAATAATACAAATCATCATTTAGCAGCAGATCCTGGGGGGGTCTCTGAAGAAATCTTAAGCGCACAGTTTGTTGGCTGTGCAACTGATGGTGTAGCTGCTGTGATGGCCCAAGAGAGACCAGCAGCTTCACTAACCTGACCATCATTCATTGCATCATTCACAGTTGGAACTTTCCAAGATGCTGTAAAATACATGACAGAGCCGAAACATTTTCAGACATTTCGTAACTCTCAGACCTTAAAAGTCTGATGGTGAACTCGGTAAATGGAACATCATCTGTCCTTCACTGTACAGAGATTTGCAGATGTGAGTAAAAAAAAAAAGGTGACATGTGCTAACGACACTCTGCAGGAACACCGAAACAAATCTGTCATCAAGGCAGACTGTTTTCTTAAGAATCTGCTGTTCAATATTAAAAACTGACAGCATTTTGTGCTGGATATTCACATTATTTCATGTTAAATATTGAAGGTAAGCTGCATAGTCTCAGCTCAGTCTCACACTTTCCTCTTACATGAGACGTTCCTGTCTCTGAAGGAATGAAAGGATCCCACATTTTTGGATTGGAAATGATCAACCTACAGTACAGAGGGCAGAATTTAAAGGCACACCGAAAATCTAAGTGAACAAATAATATAGCAGGCTGGTACATTTTGCCAAAATTTCATTTCAGCAACTCAATTGTAGTCAGTAGTTTGTATGGCCTCCATGTGCTTGTGTACTTAGGATATCCTCCTAATGAGACGACATGTGGTTTCCTGGGGGCTCTCCTCCCAGATCTGGACCAGGGCATCACTGATCTCCTGGACAGTCTCAGGTGTAACCTGGCAGTGTTGAGTGGATGGAAACATGATGACTCAGAGGTGTTCTGTTGGATTTAGGTCAGGCAAGCGTGAGGGTCAGTCAGTGGTATCAGTTCCTTCATCCTCCAGGAACTGCCTGCATACTCGTCCCACATGAGGTTGGGCATTGTCATGCACCAGGACGAGCCCAGGACTTACTGCATCAGCATAGGATCTGACTATGGGTCCAAAGACCATGTGAGCTTGGGTCCAAATATCCTGGTACCTAATGGCAGTCAGGGTCTTGTTGCCTAGCCTGTATAGGTCTGTGTGTCCCTCCATGGAGATGCCTCCCCAGATGATCACTGACCCATCACCAAACCTGCATCACAGGCAGCATTACATTCTCCACGGCCTGTCAAGACTCTTTCACATCTGCTGAAAGATTAAGGAGCTTCTGCAGCCCTCTCCAGCTCTCCTAGAGTAACTGTATGTCTCCTGGAATCCTTCATATTCTTGAAACTGTGCTGATGGACACAGCAAAGCTTCTGGCACTGACACGCACTGATGTGCCGTGGAGGAGTTAGACTACCTGTGCAGCCTCTGCAGGGTTCAGGTATCACCTTGTGCTCCCAGCAGTGACACTGACCCTGGCCAAGTGCAAAATTAGTGAAAAGAAAAGGAGGGAAAAATGTCAGTGGGCTCCACCTGTAAAACCATTCTTGTTCTGGGGGTTGTCTCATTGTTGCCCCTCAAATGCACCTGTTGATAACTTCATTAACACCAAAGCAGGTGAAACTGATTAACAACCTCCTCTGATACTTAATCGACCAGATCAATATCCCAGAAGCTTAGCTGATTTGATGCTACACTCTGATTAAAATAAGTTCCTTTAATTTTTTTTGAGCAGTATCTTAATTTAATGAACCCAGACATACTGTAACATTCAGACAATAATGTAACACACTAACAGGCCAATTAATAGTTGCCTTTTGACAGACATTTTATATGATGGCGCCTATCGAGGGAAGTAAAAGAAAGATAGAAACATGAATATTTGTGTGCACTGCTGAGAAATGAGGGATGTTTTCATTGTGCAAAAACCGTGAAGCTCTGGAACCTGCTCTGCTCACTTTATAAAGTTAAATAAGATGGATACACTGCGGTTCACGTCTTCCCTCCCTCTGACGCGCCATCAAGTTCAGTTCAATCAGGCTTTGTTTCCATAAATATCAGCGTTATTATAGAGCTGGAATATGCGGGACATGGCTCGAAAAACTCAGAGTGATGACTGAGTAAAGAACGAAAGGGCAGAGCCAAAGATTTGTCACTGCGCTCACGGCTTTAAGACATCCAAGTCGTGACAATTACGCACTTGCTCTGATAACATCTCGCCCTTTCATTCCAAATAAACAAACTCTCCTAGCAGATAACTAGGTAGGTATAACTAAGTAGGTATCACGCACATATCAGGTGCAAAATAAGACATGCAAGTCAGTGTTACATTTAGTGCAGTTTACAGTAAACTCAGACTCCGACTGATTGCATTTATTAATTTGATGACGAGTAGCTGCAAACATTTGCCAGTCTTTTTGAGAGCGATTGCAGTCAGTCTGAGTTGGACCGACACAGGTCGATTACCACCAAGCAAGCTGTGTAATTGTCCTGCAACCAAAAGTGGTTGCCCAGAGTAACTGTGTGTTTAGGCTATCATAATATCACGAAGAAAAACTACAAAACAGTTTCCTGTCCCCCTCCTCTAGAACTGTGGGCAGTCCGTAGTTTCTTTTCAGTGTGTCTGGTTATCCACAATTTAATAATTAGTTTGAGTTTCACAGCTGCCCAAAAATGAAGACTCAATAAGAACCTCTTGCTCCCAAAAATTAACCACATAACCAATGGCCTTCTTTTATTAATAGTTTTATTTTTATGTATATAAATTTTAGTTCTCTAATATTTTTTTATGTCCTTTTTCTGACCCTAAAATTATAACCTGAAAAAAATGATATGACAAAACAAAGCTAAAATTGAACATGTGTTAGCATAAAACAGCCTTAAACAGGGTGTTATTGTATTGTTGTTGAATATTCACATTAAAAGTATTTCAAATTCTGACAAGATGAGAAGACATAATGTTGTAGCTTCAAAGAAAACACTTTAGAGATAAACTGTGAACTGGATTTGCCAAGTGAGCCACTTAGTGCATCCATCTGCTGTATAAAACTCTGTCTGCATATTGATAATGACCAAGCAATTCTGCTGTACCCGAACTTTCACACTTTCTAGACTCCTCTAGTGCTACAGTGCAGCAGTGCTGCTGCAGCAACAGAGGAACAGAACTAGTGTTCAGCATCTCTATGAGTACTGTGGCAATGCAACATGCAAATGCTTTATGTGGCACAGCCTCACAGTTTGTAGATGAATGGCTGCCCTCTTTTAACTGTCCCTTTGTGGAGAGCTGCTCCTTTAGGCAGTAAGAATATCTCACACATGCCAACAAACAGGTCCACAGTATTCAGGGCTGCACAAGAGCATCAGGTGAACCAAGATGTCAGCCCATATACTCTCTTACTGTGTGTCCATCCACATTCCTGAACTTTTATTTATCATGTCACATACATGCAAATACACGCACTGAAACACAGAGAAGCATTTGCAGTGCACACACCTCAGCTAGACTGTGATACTGCAGGATATTCTGAGAGTCAGAGAAGGAAGTGGGAGGTGGGAGTGCAGGGAGGAGAAAGGAGGGGGGGTGGAGGAGAGCGAAAGAGTGGCAGTGAGGCGGTTGGAGGAGAAGAAAGAAGGAGGGATGATGAAATGGTAAGGAGACGGGGAAGGAGGGAGTCAGAAAAGGAGAGAGGGAGAAAGGGAAAGTGGGATGTTTAAAATTGAGGCTAAAGCAGTCTGTAGCAGCTGAGACTGAAGCGAGAAGAAGCTGATTCACAAATCAAGCTCTCGCTCTCTCCCCCACGCACATGCACCCTCTCATTCTCTCCTCACTGCCTGGGTTATTGATATTCAGGCAGAGACAGACCAGGGACTGTGTGTCCATGCCGGTGAGGTGATGCAGCGTCTGCTCTTAGTGTTTGTGTGGATGTTTGTGAGTGTTTGTCCTTGACTAAATGTGCAGTTGGATTTATGCCTGTGCCTGCTGAGTTTCTGTATTGTGTGTGTGTGTGTGTGTGTGTGTGTCTGTGTGTGTGTGCGTGTATACAATAGAGAGATTTATTAACCGGCTGATTAATTAATTGACAGAGTGCCAGTAGCTAATAGGATGCCCACAGAATAGATTTAGATACTGAAATCTCTTGGTGATGACTTTTGGAGGCACTGGCTGATGAAGGTGCTATTTATGTTTTCTACTATTAAAATTATGGAGATTCAAGGAGCTCAGAGGGAATATGGAAGCAGGAGAAAGTTCTGGATCTCACAGAGAAGAAAAGAGTGAAGATAAAATAAGAGTCAGTGGGAGGAAGAAAAAGACTGAGTGTGGGAGTGGAAATGACTAAGGGTTATACACAAGAAGATATACGGGTGAGGTCATTGTGCAGAAATGTGATGTCAGGACAAATGTGAATGATGTAACTGTGACTTTACGTCTTTCTACGGGATAAACAGTGATTGCAGCTGTTGAATTTGTAATCATTAGAGTAATCCTAATGCTTTTCGTTAGCAGTGCAGTCTTAAACTAAACATGTACAGTTGAACTTGTCTGTCACCTTAACTGTGGCAGTTTAAAGAATTCAGATTAATTTGTGGAATACACTATTGTATTTCCTTTCTTCCTGAAAGCTAAATGAGAGCACTGATGCATCTGTGCATTAACGGGTAAGCAGGTGTCAGCTATCTTGACTGAGCATAAAGAATGGAAGCAAGTGGAAGGAGCTTTAAACAAGGAAGCCTAAAGCCTTCATTACACCTCCTGTTCTTGGGGAACTTATATTCGAATGCATCAACTGCACATTGACCCCAGGCTGCAGGCTGCAGGCTTCACGCGGACTTCAGGCAGACTGTGATAAGAAGGACTGCTTGGCCGTCGGGTCTCTACATGTCTCCACCAGAGAATAATCAAGGCTCGATGCTAATTTACATGCCGTTTTGATCTTGCCTGCAGATATTGAACAATCTGTTACACTGTGCAGAGAGACACACTGTCCTTTCCCAGAATCAGGTTTAGCTGATTAAGCTTGTGTGTGTCTGTGTTTGTGTTCTTGCACTTGTATTCACTTTAAGTCCATAACTTCTTTCTTTTCTTGTTTGCTTTCTGCCTCTTTCTGTCTCCACAGCCAAACCTCAAACCTCTCTGAGGCAACCAAACCACCGTGGCCGAGGTGGTGGTAGAGGAGGAGGTGGAGGCCGGGGGGCTGGGCATGGAGACTTCAAACAGACGAGAGACATAAGAGATGGCCCGTCAGAGGGCAAGGCTGGGGGGCATCCGATCAAGATGTCCAATCAGAACACATCGAGCAGGAAAGGAAACCCGCCCCCAGACAAGTGAGTAAAGGGATTTGAAATTGGAGGAGCGTAAGTAGATCATCTCTGGTGCATCAGTGTGACTTTTAAGGTCAGATTATCAGTTAAGTTTCTTTGTATGATGTGAGTTTCCTCAATAACAGAAGCCAGTCTTTGCAACTGCAAAAAGAGAATGAAAATTTTTTCAGGCTTTTGCTAAAAAAGACCTGATTGGGCTCTCATTCTACTACTTAAACTCACCTCTATGTATTGATGTTATTTTATAGTACACTTATACGTGGAAGTAGTCAAGCAAGCTTTGGAAACTCAAGTAGAGGAATGTGCAGCTGGCAAGTGCGCTCAGCAAATCCAGATCTTATACCAGAAAAGTTGCTTCAAAAATATCTCAGTCATGTAAGCGAGATATAAAGGTTTTGTAGTGGTGAAACAAATATCTTTATTCACTTTTATAAAACTATGAACAACAGAAAAATCATTGTGAAAGACCCCTTTACTTCCTCTCTTTCTGTCTTCTTTCCTCCACCTGTGTGAGCCGAGCTGCATCAAAACAGATTGAACTCTGCATGTTTTTTGGGTACAAGCTGCTGCTGCTTATTCAGCACTAGTCTGATGATGTGCGCTCTACATTATTCTGGCTCTCTCTGCATTCTGCCTCCTTTCACACTCAGTCAGTCTTTCTTTTTCCTTGTTTTTCAAACTTGTTCCATTAGCACTCCTGTTACTGTCATTTGCTACAGCTCAGAATTATCCTAAAAAAAATCATATTTTCTGTTGTTGATGAAGCTAATAGTGCTAAATACCATTTTTTTTGCAGAGTCTAAGCAGTGAATCAAGATTACTTCAGCACCATGAAAGTTTCAGCCATTCACCCACTGTCCTATTCATGTTTCCTGTAAAAACAACTGACATCAGTTTTTATATCTGTGTCACTGAAGGTGCTCAGTGTGCCGCTGGCCCTTTGTCACACAGTGGGGCGACAGGGTGGGACGCCTGATGTATTGGCAGGGGGACACAAGCCCAGTGCAATGGGGGGGCATGAGCCCTTTTTAATCCCTGCTCTATTCTGTGGTAGATTAACTCTTCTAAACCGGCACAGAGTGAATCAGCACATCTCTCTGTATCCCTCTGGATGTTCCACTGTGCAAGCCGGAGTCATCATCATTTGTTTGTGTGTGTGTGTGTGTGTGTGTGTGTGTGTGTGTGTGTGTGTGTGTGTGTGTGT
>VOQJ01012422.1:0-11428 GCA_015052665.1 Apistogramma diplotaenia
GTGTGTGTGTGTGTGTGTGTGTGTGTGTGTTACAGGAGCTGCAGCTCGAGCACGCCCGCCAGGCATTTGCACAAAAAGACAAGAGCAAAAGTGGCACCATCACTGCCTTAGACTTCAGCGACATCATGGCCACCATCAGGCACCACATGCTGACCTCGTTTGTCGAGGAGAATCTGGTTTCAGTTGAGTTGTTACACTTTTAAACAGGAACACAAGGGTCTGCGGTTATCTTGGATATCTGTGTTAGCGATTTATATCTTACTGAACTGCTGTCATTTAGCCGGTTAAGGAAGAATTGAGAGGACATAGTAAGATCCATCGGCACTCCTCCTATCCAGTAGGTCTGACAGGCTTTTGGGTCTTTCCATAGGCTGCAGGAGGGAGCACCTCCCACATGGTCAGCTTCTCCTACTTCAATGCCTTCAATGCTCTCCTCAACAACATGGAGCTGGTTCGCAAGATTTACAGCACGGTGGCGGGCACGCACAAAGACACCCTCGTCACCAAAGGTACTCCGGAGCGTCTCCCGAGATGATCACGTCTGCATCTTAAATGTGATGTGAAATGTTCGATCATATTTTAACTTTCTTGACAGAGTGGTGTGAGTGAACACTCAGGAAACATTTACTGTAGCACTAAATTACTAAGGTAAATGAACATTTTTAATCTGGTAATCAGATCATCTCCCCCCTCCCCCCTTCCCCCCTCCCCACACATGTATACCTGAGTAGCCGATAGTCGTACTGTCAGTCACATCTGCTCCCAGTTGTGTTTCCCATTCAGATGCGAACTTTAGACTTCTGCTCCCTTTTCATTGGTATTTCTCCTTGGAGAAAAGACTGAGCAAAACAGTATTTGCAAATAATTATTGTTATTTATTACCAAGCATGTCAAATATCATTAGGTTTAACGAGAGCACTCACATGTCTGCTGTGCTTCACAGAAAAGTGTATCATTGTGCGTACGCCTCGAGCATACTCGTAACTAAAGGTGTGGAGGAAGTGAATAACAAACTCTTTCCCCTCTCTCAACAACTACCATTAGGTTTCCTTTTAGAAAGACCACCTGATGGCAATGGAGTTTCTCAGCAGGCAGCAGTAAAGAACTGAATATAAATCCCATATAACAGAGTGTTGCAGGGTGTTTCTGAGAGTGTTCGGTTAGTGCTAGTCGAGGGAGAAGAGGTAAAGCGCATACAGGACAGGTTTAATTGTTTGAAATCTTTCTTCTGCCGCAGAGACCCACGCCGACAGAAAAGCCGAGGAACATTATTTGCAAATACTATATAACACAAACCTCCAGTAAAACCTCTCAGCCTCATGTTTGACAGTGAAGCTTCGAAATCCAGTTTGTGTGACTGCATCATGTCCTGTCTGTTTTCAATTGCAGAGGAGTTTGTTCATGCTGCAAATAAGTTTGGTCAAATCACGCCAATGGAAATTGACATCCTGTACCAGCTCGTTGGTCTCCACTCGCACTCTGGGTAAGATCTTCTGTGGAGTTGGTTTATTGGTCAGTGCACATATTTTATGCTATAGTACTTCTATACTAAAGAGTAACATGACTTTACTTTCAAGGTACACATATTTACTGTTACCTAATAAATTATTACCTTGCATTTGTAGAAAACCTTTATTAGTATTTCAAAGGTTTTCCACTTAACAAATTTTACCTCTCAATAAGACCTCATTTAATATAGAATTACTCAACAGAAATTACAGTTGAATTAAAGAATTGATTGGCCCAGGACAGGTTTGTATGGAAGCTTGTTTCTGCTACTGAAATAACTTCTTCTTTTTTTTTTGCCAAGCACAGCAAAGTCATAATTTATAATCTCAAACTCTCACTTAACTTGTAATTTCAAGTTTTTTCCAGAAGTTTGACTTGGTAAGTTAGTTATGGCATAAACAAGCTTCCATACTGTGGGTTTGTGCAGAAAGGTTAATGGTTGAATAAAAACCAATAACCTCTAGAAACATTGTATCCAGAAGGATTGCATAAATTATGAAAGTAATTAATGTAAGTAATGGTCAACAGATGTGGGGGGCGATATCTCACTAAAAGTGTGGATAAGCAGTTGAAATTGTTAGCTGACAGCTTAATTCTGAATAAAATCTTGGAAACCATTAAATAAAGGTTCAGTTAATTTGACTTTTTAATCAAACATTATGAACATGTAAAGAAAAATAGTTAACTAAACATAATAGGTAAAATGGTGAGATCCAGATCCAGTTTGAAGCTGTTAGAGCTGTTGATGAGCAAGTTCTCAGGCATCATATTACAAACAGGAACCACTGCATTAGATCGTATTTAATAAGTGTTATTAAGGGAGAAGGTGTCTGAGGTTGCTGTGTGGCTGGCAAGGTTAGACCCAAAATGCAGGACTTGCAGGACAGAAGTGAACCTTAAACATAGCTTCATTGCAGAACGACACAGCAAATAATGAACTGCCGCTACACTGGGGTGGACAGGTGCCACGACGAAACTATCAGAAACCACAAAGCAGCGAGACACACAGCGAGGGGTAAGCACTGACAACAACACGACAAGGGACAAGGAGAAACACAGGCAATATATACACACGGGGTAACGAGGACAGGTGGACGGTATTTACAAGACAAGGGGAAGCAACACTGAGCACAACACACACGGAACAGGAGACCGGCAAAATAAAACAGGAAGTGTTTAAACTAAATACTCCAAACATTCAAAACTTCAGAACCTTCAATAATCATAACAACCTAAGACTGAAGAACTTCAAAAACCTCCAAAAACACACAACACTGGGCAGAGGTCTCAGGACCACGACAGAAGGACTGTCCCTGTGGTGCCACCACTGCTGTATAAGGCAAATCCTGAGTAAATCATACAGTAGAAAGAAAGAAATTAGGAGGATTTTGATGGAAAGCCCTTAGTTCATGACCTAGAGATTGTAGAATGTTGTCCTGCATATGAAGTATTGAGTGTTTTATAATGATTAACAAAGATTTTCTAAGCTTATACAGATGCTAATAAACATCTGGTTAATGGTGAGTATGTGTACTGTACATCTTGTACAGCCATTTAAAACATTATCCTGGAATTATTCATATTTTCTCATAGAAAATGCACAATACATTTGGATAAATTTGCTTAATGATGTATTGTTTTTCCGTTTTGTTTGTGTGTGCATAAATGCGCGAACGTGGGTGATTCTGACTGGCTCTCCAGCAGCCTAACGCTTCTTAAACGGACAAAGTCAAACCTGCATATATGCGAGGAATCCATAAAATGGAAGAAATGCATGGAAAACTGTGTGCAAAAAAAATTCCCCTTTCCACTTTCATTAATGCAATCACCCTCTGCTGCTGTTCGCGCACATTTACATTTACACAAACCCGCGTTTTTATTCTAATCCAAAACGAATGGAATGAATACGTTATAAACATCTGTTTATTGGTTGTAAAGATAAAGTTATTGCTCATTCTGTTTAACAATGGCTGCTCCAGTGGCTGATTAACAGGACACACATAAAACATGAATGCAGACTTTATGATGCGTCAGGCCAGCAGGGGTTACTTGCGTCTCCAGCATTTAGTAACAAAAACACTTTCATTTACTTGTTGGGCCACTTCCAGCTTTGTTTGTCTTATGTGCAGTAACTTTAAGTGGCAGTAAAAGCTCTGTGGAAAATCTTACATCACTGGCTGCTGCTCAATGTAGATGCATGGCTTTCTGCTTTTTCCTGGCCTAAATCCCCTCTTATCTCCCCCTTAAGGCGGCTGAACCATGCAGACATCGAGAGAATAGCCCCGCTGGAGGAAGGAGCCATGCCATACCACCTAGCAGAGAGCCACAGACAGGTAGCCTGAGTGACTCCTCTAATACACCTCACATCCTCCTGCCTTTCATCAAAGCCTTTCCCACTTCTTCCCCCTGCTTCCTTCTCCGAAAGAAGCAAAAAAAAAGGAGACTGTTCAGTCACTGAATTAGCAGAGTGCCCGTGTTTTTCTTCTCTTGTGAAGTGCATTTCTTTAACTCCCAGATAAAAGTACTCCAATTATAGTCATAGAGGAGGAATGGATTGTTGCGTTGCGCCTCTCCATGAAAGGCACTGCCTATTTTATTCAGTATAGCTGTACATACACATCAGCTGCAATCACACATCTGAGAAGCTAATAAGAGGCTTTTATCAGTGTGGGGCTTGAGAAGTTTTAGGAGCCTTTAGCAAAGTCTGCTAATGGCAGGAGGGGAGTGGGAGTCAAGGTGGATGTGGGAGAACAAAATAGTTCCTGCCTCCACCGGATAACACGGCTCTATATCAGACTGTGGTCGGAGCTTTTAGGCCACTCATGCTCCTGGGACTCGGGCTCAGAGGTCTGGAATTTGATTCCTTTGGGGGGGGGATGCTGCAATTCTCAGCCTTGCCCTTTTGTGGAAGCAGGCTAATTGTTTAAACCCTTTGATCAAGACCTCGATCTTGTTAGCATGCAACCCTGGGTGGAAGCATCTGAGAAGAGGAAAAGAGGGATCTCCTCTACTCCTTCATCCATCTGGTGGTGAGCCGAGTTAGTCACTACACCAACTTGCACACATATTTAATGACGTTTCACCCGGACTGTGTAATATTCATGTAGATTCTTATCTGGACATGGAAAAGGGTTGTGGGGATAATCAGTTCCCAGTGAAAACAAAGGCCCCTGCTTTCGACATCAAACACCAATCTGGAGATCAAGTGGATAAGGGAGAAATTATGCTTTGTTATAAAAATAAAGGAAGACCTTTAGCTTTTAGCCCTCCCACATGTTGCATGTGTGGGAAATTCAGCTGCAGGTTCACACAGTCATTTACTGTATCCAGAGCTAGTCTGTCTGTGACATTTAATACGGGCTGATGATGAATCAGACATTATATGACATGTCTACATTCCACTGCCTTCCTCCGCCGTTGAGTACGCCATAGCATTTTTCTTTCCACAATGTATCTGGTTCGCTATAGTTTAATAGCCAGCCGATTCATGCTCAGCGTCTGATCCTCCCCCCCTGTCTTTCTCCAGATTCATTTGCCCACTGGTGTCTTTTTCTCCCATACAGCACGCTCACGAAACGTCTCGGCCCATCTGGCTCCAGGCTGCGGAGTCTGCCTACAGGTTTACTCTGGGCGCAATCGCTGGAGGTGAGTGACATGTCTGCGGTGGAGCCCCCGGTCCGCCCGAGCGGTAACCTTAGCCGGCCGACTGCCGCGCCGAGGCCCCGGGGCCGGCCATTGTCCTGCAGGGAGATGGGCTGTGATGTGAGGCTCCGGCATTGTGCTGCCGTGCCACCGTGGCTCCAGGCTGTCGTTGGAGTCGGAGCTTTGGAATGACACAAATCTTCCGGAACCGCACTCCCTGGAATCTCCCGCTCTAATTACACTGGAGGGAACTGATACAAGGAACCTCTGACATAACTGTCCCTCAGATAGGAACTCACTCAGTGTGTGTGTGTGTGTGTGTGTGTGTGTGTGTGTTCTCCCCAAACATGCAAAGATTTATCAGTCATCATTCAGCAGCAGCCAATTCAGGCCAGGTTAGAAGGAGAGATACTGTAAGTCATGAGCCGTACAGTGAAACTGCCACTAATGAGCGGTTTCTCACCCTCTCTGCTGCTTTAGCTGTTTGCATATTTGGGAAGAGTCATCACAGCAGCTCGTGATGCCAAACAAGATATGGCAAGTGTAGCCGATAGCAGTGGTTTAGTGCAGTGATTCTCACTTCTTTTCTGGCAAACCTTCCCTCAGAAGTTGAAAAGGTTCACGCCCGCCAGACCACAATTTTCAAAACTGTTCTTTTCAATAACAATAAAGGCTTGAGGGTGATTTTTTTTGTGAAACAAGAGAGAACATAAAAGCTTCAACACTCTCCTTTACTTACTTTCCCACAAATCATATTCATTAAACCGGATCTTAACTTCTGTTTTTCCCTTTGCCAGACTTCCTACTCTGAGCTTTATAATGTTTTTCACTAAGTGATAATTTCACACCGTCGCCAAATGTAGCTGCAGAATTATTGTTGAACATCTCAGTTTTGCAAGACTCAAACAAATGGATGGTTGACATGCACTGGAGAGCTGCCCGAGCTCCAAAACAATTCAATTTATGGCTTCAATATCAACAGGAAACCAACAGAACTGATTAAAAACAAACTGCCTCTTTTGTCGCAGTTGTCACAAGTGAAATTAGCATTTGCATAACTTGTTTAAATGCTCAGATTTCTGTCTGAAATGGGAAAAAAAAAATTCAATGTGTTGCTTTTTTCATAGCCGCCGGCGCCACGGCCGTGTACCCCATCGACCTGGTGAAGACGCGCATGCAGAACCAGCGCTCCACAGGCTCCTTCGTAGGAGAGCTGATGTACAAGAACAGCTTCGACTGCGCAAAGAAAGTCCTCCGTTACGAGGGCTTCTTTGGCTTTTACAGAGGTAATCCTTTACAGATTCTTTTATTTTTTTTTGTGCGTAAGAGGACCTGAAATCTGTGTGCAAGCCAACATGTGGGTCTCGTGCAAAACAAACCATCTGATGGGAAAGCATCAGCATTCGCCGGCGTGCTAATATCAGGAGCATGGTTTGCTAATTGATACCAGAAACCTTTGCCCTCCCTCTTCACCAGTGAATAAAGCAACACCCAGGGGTCACGTTATCATTATCTCAGTACCTGGGAGAGTTGCCTGCGGAGAATGACCAGCAGTATTCATGTAGCAGCAGCAGCAGTAATGTCTGATCTGCCTCTGCCTGAGTGGTGATAATGGTGCTGAAGGCTTGTGATATACAACACTTCTACCCTCGGGCTTTTCATATGAAGGAAGTCAAGACTGCCATCTACTGCTGCCTGCACCACTGCAGTGCTTTGTTGCTCTGATCTGCTTCCCCCTGCCCTCCTTCCTCGTCTCTTGCACATGATAAGAGGGTGATTGACTCAGAGACAGACACGCTCGGCTGTTTTCTGGCCGCATACCAGCAACAGTCACTCAGCAGCTCCTTCAGAAGTTTATCTGGCCTGATGAAGGACAGACGGTGAAACAGTATGGCAGTTATCGCCACTGTAGCACCCAGCCCCCCTCCTCGATCTTGTACGTGACCACACAGCTCTCTCTGTTCCCCACTAACAGCGGGATCAAGTCTCCACAATGCTGATCCCACATGCAGCAGCAGTGTCATATTTTTTGGTCTTTTTGTTCAATTTCAGTGGGACCTTTGTGCGCTGGTGCATCAGATGTATCAGGCACCATCTGTAAATATTTATGGGTTTGTTTTACGTGCACGAGAACCCCGCAGCTTATATTGTTCTAGCTGTCAGTGGATGTATTCATTCAGCAAAGATAAAAAAATGTGCATTCATTTCCAGACTTTGTCTCTTTCTCCCTCTGTGTCAGGTATTCTAATGGTATCTATGAATAATATTTTGCAGGTCTCCTCCCGCAGCTCATTGGCGTTGCCCCGGAGAAAGCTATCAAACTCACGGCAAGTCTTTCCACTGTGTAGCTTAGAGTGCTCGAAAAGTTGTCCTGAACGATTCAGTGTGAACGGGGGGAAAAAAACATGCAAAGAAGAAGAGACGCACTTTGCAATCAAGATGCGACTGCAGCCACAAGTTAACATTAATGCCCTGCCATCAAGACTGCGATTGTGTCTCATCTGACTTTTTTCTTCGTGTCTTCTTTGCTTCTTTTTTTTTTTTCCTTTTACTTCAGGTGAACGATTTTGTCAGAGACAAGTTCACCAAACAGGATGATACCATCCCTCTTCCTGCAGAGATTCTTGCTGGTGGATGTGTAAGCATTACTGAAGCAATCATCATTTAAATTCAGTGTGTAGATGAACTCAGAACCAAGTGAAGGGACGCCTTAAAGTCAAGCAAAGTATGCATGAGTTAAAGAAATGTATGTAGGGAAATATTTGTAGTGATTATGTACATTTTTGTAGTCTTGAGGTCATCAGTAAGTGCAGAAATGAAATGTGCAAGTATTTCCGCTGTAAAGCATACTCCTACTAAATGCTGCTCTTTTAAGGTACCTGCAGGGTGAGGAATTTACTTAAACAATGATTATATGCCACGCAGACAAGATTTTTAAGCCCTTAACCTAAATGTGCTATATGTAAGTATTTTATTTTTGAACATTGCCCCTATTTTGAGCACATTCCCATGTGTTTCTCTGCCTGCTGCCTGGCCAGGCAGGTGTCATTTAGCTGCCTCTCCAGTGAGTCTCTACCAATGTCCAGTGAATGCATCCAGCTCCACCAGCTGCAGGTGGTAAGACCAAGATAGCGGACTGCTTCTGCCCTGCAGTAGATAGTTCTGGCTGGAGTGTCACTCCAGACTCAGCGTGGAGGCAGCTGAATGAACGAATGCAGGATCACCACGACAGTAATTTGACCAACAAATATGCTTTTCGATTTCACTGGAAACGATTCAGATATTCTTCGTGTACCGCCTCCAACCCGAAACGCCTTTCAGATAACTGCGCGTAGCTGTGGCGGGCTTTTGCTGTTCTAGGATTTGTTTATTTTTTAATAAACAAATCCTCACTTTGAGATGTGTGCAGGAGACGCTTTCTTGGCCCGACAGCCAATGACTCAATGACTATTTGTATATTTGAAATGCATGACCATCCATTGCTGTCAGGTAGGAAAACACAAGCAGGTTTGCTGAAATTTCAAAATAAAAGTATCAAAACTACTAATAATATATAGACATTCTACAAGTGAACAAATAACATACATATTTATATGTGAATAATATACCAAGACATAATGCTTAAAGATCTTTTTTAACAATTTTTCCGTCTTTGATGTGGTGGTGTGGATAGATTACATAAGTTCGGTGGTCACCTTGTGTTTACACATGAACTTTTACAGCCTCACAGAGCAAAAAGACACTAAAGTTTGGTGCGTGTGTGTGTGCGTGTGTGTGTGTTGCTGATTGTAACCACAGCAGCCAGAAGAACAGGAGCCCCGGTTTGTTTAAAGGTTTTGAAAAAGGAAGCGTTTCACCTGCATCTTCGTGAGTTGTTCATTTTGGATTTGTAATTACAGGGAGACATCAGGGTTCTGATTATTCGTACTCTTTTTTTTCTTTATAGACAGATTTTAGCTTTAAATTGAATCCGACTTCGTTTGTCAGGGTGTTTGCTGGTGTAGTGATGACTGTTTAAGCGCACGCGAAAGGTTACTGTAATTTAGTTTCTCGTGTCAGCTCGTCACAGGCCGCCTGAAACAGAAACAATGACTTTAGATTGTGAATGGCCGCCGCGTCAGGTGTGATTTCTTCTTCTGTGTAGCAATTTGTGATTGCATCATGAGATTAAAGATGCCTCTCTGCTGGCTGTGCTGAAATAAAACAGGAGTGCTGTGGAGCAGAGGCCGCAGGTTGGAGTCAGAGGAGCTGAGGTCTGTGGGGTCGTGACCCCTGTCAGGGTGTAATTGAGGGAAGAGGCCCCGGAGGGCCCTGGATGAAGCGGGGTCTAGCTCATCGTGATTGAGTTTGACAACGCGGTACGAACCTGAGGCGTGGTCACTGTACAGGTCTGCGCGCGGGACGAGGATGTGCCCACTACTTTTATACGAGCCGCCCCGTATTCATGTGGTGTTTCGTGAGTTTGAAGTCTGGTTAATCTGTTAAATAATCGCTTCCACCAGAAGACAGAAGCGAAGAAGATGAAAGAGCCCAGACGAGTGAATCAATCTTCAGAGAAGCGGATATTCGCCGTCTACTCTGAAAATGATTAAATGTGCCAGAGCTTTTTTTAGACCTTTGCTCGGATGTTTACAGATAAGACCCCTGCCCTGAATGTCACCAGCAGGCATCCTGAGGCCTGATTAGATGTGGGGCGGGTGATAAATGTGCCTGAGTCAGAGGGTGCCGTGCCTTTAGGGCATCGCTTTCCTGGACTCGGAGCTGTCTGGGTGATTCAGCGCTCTCCCCTGGGAATAGGGGTGAATTGGGGAAGTGTGCGGGCCGAGGCCAGGCTGGGCTGCTCACCCTGCCACAGGAGGTGCCTCGGGGGAGGCGCGGGGGCAGAGGGCTGGTGCCAGGGTCAGAGCCTCCCAACCATGAGCCGGGACTTCTCCTGCTCTGTCGTGACCCCCGGTTGTTCTTCTATCAATGCCTGCTTTTTCCTCCTCCTGTCAAGGCCACGCTCTGACAATATCAGATCGGATTTACGGGGCTGGTGAAAAAAGTATCTTTTGTGCACTTTTGTACTGAGATAAAATCCCTGCGAGGAAGAAACGCTTACACATCATTTCACCCACAATTCACCCCTCACACGCCACAGAAAATCCACTTAGAAACCACGATCTTTGCATTTTAAACCACAAGTTTATTTACTTATTTTTTCTGTTGCATCCTGCAGGCTGGAGGTTCCCAGGTGATTTTCACCAATCCTCTGGAGATTGTTAAGATCCGTCTGCAGGTGGCTGGAGAGATCACTACTGGCCCAAGGGTCAGTGCCCTGACTGTTGTGAAGGACCTGGGCTTCTTTGGCCTCTACAAGGTAGGTCAGCACCTCTGCAGCACCGTGACGTCCCCGGCATCAACCTCTGCTAACTGTCGTACAAGGGCAGCGAAAGGTACTCTGATGTTCTCGAGAAACAAGCAGCCAACAACACGTTAGTGTTTGCACGTGTACGTTTCTCGTTATCGAAGATTTTTTCCACCAATTTTTCTTGATTTGATGAATTGTTTGATCGTTAAAATCAGAACTAAAATCAGCATGTTAAAACCTCCTGACTGAAAAGGTGGAGACTGACGGTGTTAATATTTAGTGCTTGAAATATTAAACAATTATTTGATTTTAACTATAGTTTACAATTAAGTCTGTCAGTTACTTGAGCAATTCTTTGAGCAGCGCAAGTGGCAAAACAGCAATTTAACACTCGAAGATCGTCAGTGCTAAAATCATATTTCTCTTAATTTTAGTCCCAATTTGCACATTTTTGCATCGAGTATAAAGAGCACAGCATTTCCCTCTCAGATTCATATTAAAGAATGATTAAAATGTAAAGCAACAGTGTAAATGATAGCATACTCTTATTGTATTTCCTGTAATGACACACAGATGAAACACTACTGTTTTCTGAACAAACAGCTTGTGTGTGTACACAGACATAATGGAGATGGAGAAACAGAAATGTGAAGATCAAACATTGCTCCGCTGACTGTTTGCAATTTTCCAAAACAGTGTTAAACATGCAAACGGAACTGCGGCCAACAACCAACAGCAAATTACTGGGGGATTACGCTCTGCTACTGCTCCCTTCCAGATCCTTGCGGCTTTTACTTACAGCTGGAGTTATGTGTTCATACTCCATATTTTAATGAGCGGCAGACAGTGTGTGGCTTGTTTTGGGGTGGGGTGGGGTGGGGTGGGGGGGGGGTGCTGACTTCCCCTTGGTGGAAGAAACCAGCGCAC
>VOQJ01012422.1:15387-46462 GCA_015052665.1 Apistogramma diplotaenia
TTCCAGGACTCGTGTTTTTCTAATGGCACATTGTGTTTCCTAATGCAGCTCTATCATGTTAAAAGGCTAATTGATCATTAGAAAAAGCCCTTTCCAATTATGTTAGCACAGCTGAAAACTGTTGTGCTGATTAAAGAAGTAATAAATTTAGCTACTTGAGTATCTGAAACATCAGCCTTTGTGGGTTCATTGGTAGAAGAAAAAGAAAAGGAAAAAAGAAATCTGAAATTCGGAGCAAACTTGTTCCAAAACAAAACCAAAAAAAAAAAGTTATTTCTTGAGAGATGAAAGATTTCAATCATCTGTACTCCTCCGTCACAGCCGAACAGGAAAACACAGAGTCTCTCCTCGGGCCTCGGAGGCACCCACAAACCAACAGATTCCACCTCAGCAGCAAACTGATGACACCAGGATGGTGAACACAACGGACGGATTAAGATGCGCAAAAGAGCACGAGTGGCAGACGAATCCAAATTTGAGACGTGGACCAAACAGAAAGATAATCATCTCTTAATCGTGAGGGAGGAAATCTGAAGGTTTGCCTCTTTTGAATCGTGATGGGTCTAAAAATAGAAGCAGTCAGCTGATATCCAGTCTATAATGGAATGGCCAGCAGAGTCGCTGTACCTGTACCCTGAGCTGTCTTCGGAGCAGCTCTGTAAGAAGCGCCCACTGTGTGGGAGGCGAAATGTGAAGGTGAAATGTCTCCAGATTACTTCAACAAACTGGCTGCTAAATGAGCCAAAAAAAGACATCTGCAAGGCTAAAACTGCTGCGAGTGCATGACAAAAGACTGGAGGAAGCAATTATTTCTAACCACGCAAGTGTCATGACTACATTTCATATTTTACTCGTTGCCGTATGAACTTTCATGACAAATATGAGTTTTTAATGGGCAATGCCAAATATGTTAGTGGTAGCACATTTAAGGGAAAAGGTGTAAAACAACTAAAGGTGCAGTTAACACATTACACTGTAATTTTGTTAATTTTCTGTATTAGTGATTGTATGGTGGGATGATGATGTTAGCATACAGTAAAGGCACAAAGAGCTTTTGTGTTTCTTGTTTGGTGTTTTAGTGATTTTACAAACAAAAATGTGATTTAAGCTTCAGTGAATTGAACCCTCGTTACATTAAAAACCTCTTTGCTGGGCGTCAAAATGTATAATAAGAAGGAAAAACTGCATGCATTTTCATACTTCATCCTAATTTAACTATTTGTTCCACATGTTTCTAAGACCTGGCTTAAATGGCTAATCCACAGATCATTGAAATCCCTACACCGCCTCCTGTGGGCCCATGTTGCCCTAGGAGACCCCACTGGGGCAAACTGGCCCGACAGCATAGCTCCTGGGATCACAAATGCCCACAACTCCCTCCGCGACAATAAGGTGGTGATTCACGGAGGGCCCAGATAAGAGGAGGAAGGGGTTCAGAGTAGAACTGCTACTCCAGCCAGTCGAGGTGCTTCAGGTATCTGATTAGGATGGGCACCTCCTGGGTGAGGCAGACCCAGAACACGCTGAAGAGATTACATCTGTCAGCTGCTCTGGGAACACCTCAGTGAACCCCGAAAAAGTCAGAGGTCGCCACATGTGCGTCTAGTTGTGGCCAAATAAAAACAATGGAGCAGGTAAAACTTTCAGGCAGCGACACGTTGACAACAATTCAGGTGAATTTTCGTTACCTGCCGTTGTCTTTAAGAGTCTCATTTCTTTTTTTTTTTTAACTCTGAGTTCACTGAAAGAGTTTCCTATATTATCCAACGCTCCTCCTTTTTTCCACTGCCAGCAATAATCCATGATATCAAAAATGTTTGAAAAAACCTTTTATACGAAATACGTAAAGGAACATTTACCACAACAAAGAGGCATCCACTTTTATCGGAACATTTTTAAAATAAGCATCAGAGCTAAAGAGTCTGAGCTTACCGTTGCTATAGAAACCCATTTGTGGTAAATTAGAGGTGAAAAAATGACTTCTTTTGGCTAAACAGAGTCTGGTATTGACTGTTGTATCAGGACATCTGTCTACAAACTCAATCAATAGGCCTTTAACAGAAGTGTGCTACTTGAAAGTCGACCTTGAAAGAATCATTAGTCCCATCTAATAGTTGAAAGTGAACTGGATTATACAGAAGCCCACAGAGGCAGAGGAAGGGAGGAAACTTTTTCCTACACAGAGATGAGCCAAGTAAATGAATCGTGGCCTTTAAAATGCATCCTGGATCTCAGTCATACCTTGGTGCTCCACAGCTTGACAGTCCAGTCGAAAGAGGAGGTAACGAACAGGTGGGAGAAGTCCAGCGGGCCTGCAGCTGTGTGGCAGTGGATCCCTGTGATGGGGCCGTGGTGTCCCTCAAACATCTCGCTAATGCCTGCTTTGCTGTGGAGCACGCAGATAAAATATGCTTTAGATTGACCATAAAAAATTTAATTTCACTTTCAAATGCCTAAATATACATTTGCGTGCACTGTAGATACTCCGGAAACAAACAACAAAAACCCAAAAGGGTTCAACGGTCAGCACTGCTCTTTGTAACCATCCACACAGTGCATTAAGCATGTAAAGAAAGCGGCGGGCACAGATGGACCTCTGCTGGACGTGTTCACAGCAATCATTTACTTATATCATGTAATTACCAGCAGGGTGGCAAAAAGTGCCTGCATCCCTTCAACCACATGTTGCAGAGCTGTTACCCAACTGAGGCTCTGATAATTAATGTAGAGAGGTAAATACTCAGCATGAGTGATGCTTATGCATTATTAACTGCGATGAGAGTATCATACCATTGTAAATGAGGTGGAAAATTATTCCCTCGATTACCGAGGTGATTCTGCTGTGCAAAACCTCGCAGCTATCACCTCTCTGTGGTCTCCAGGCACACTACAGGACGCTTAGTGTGGGGCTGGCTCGCTGGCAGCTCTGATTTAAGCCACGTTTCTCGGCCGTGGAGCATCCTGGATGAAGAGCCCCGGTCTCTTAAATAAGAACATTGTGGGATGAAGTGCAGTTTTAATTCTCCCCGGGATGACCAACTGTAAACAAACTCTCTCACCCAGAGAAACATAGTGAGGAAAGGAAAAAAAAAAAAAAAGAAGAGCGAGGGGGGGAAAAAATGATTTGTTTCCCCTGCATGTGTGCCCTGTTTATGTTGAACGACCTTTACAAACACAACTGACAGGCGGAAAAGAAAAACAGGATGACTGGGCAGGAGTGAAACCTCAAACAGCAGGAGATCAAGTGTTGGATTTGCGTTGCGCTGGGAAGTGAGTGGGCTATATTTATTTGACACACGGTTCTAGGTGGGCTATACAAGTCGCCTCTGTTTCCTGCAGGAGGGGACACGGGGGGACTGCGGTCGCTTATGAACGCACCTTCCATGACGGCACGCCATGTAGACCGACCCGTCCTCGCTGCCCACGACGAAATTGTTGACATCTCCGAGGGGGAAAGACATGGAGGTGACAGCTACAGCTTTGGACTGCTTGAACACCAGCTCCATGCTGTCCTGTGGAGGGGAGGAAACATGGAACAACATCTATAACAAGCTCCCCGCCCAGGCTTTAAGTTAACACACACGCTGCCAAGCAAAACCTATAAAAATCACCAGACAGTTTATTAATGTATAATCTAAATTTGACTAGCACTTTATTTAAAAAAATGTGTTTCACGTTGAAGGTTTGGCAGCGGGGAGGAAATGACACAGCTAGCAAGAATCATTTCCTTCAAAGTGAAAAATGAGCTGTAGAAAAAATAAGGGTAAAGTCGAGGGAAATACCAGAGTGGAATGAGAAAAGGAAGGAGTCCAGCCAAAAAGTCTGACATTTAGCACGAATGCGAACGACAGGAAGCACGTGGGCAATGCGAAAGGGGAAAGAGAAGACGATGACAGAAAACGCACCTAGTTTCAGAGAATCATCACCACAAAAACTTACTTTCATGGTTAATCATTTACCTTCCCCGTGTTGCACATTACCTGAGGCTGAGAGAGCATGTCCAGGCTCCAGGAGCACATCTTGCCGTCGGTGGAGATGCTAATCAGGTTGTGGGCATTCTGGGTGCCGACCACATTCACGCAGTACACCGGATGCTGCAAAGACAGTGACGATTAACCTTTAACCTTTGGCTAAGTGTAAATGAAGCACATGCCCAGTGTGTCAGACGTTTACTGTACCGTATGTGCTGCTGCTGACAGGGGGGTTCTCTGCACAGGGGTCCTCTTGTTGCTCCTGTTGTCCCACAGCACGATCTGCCCCGAGTACGTGCCGCCGACCACAACGTTAGGATGGAACTTGGCGAACGCCGCTGACATGACAGCAGACTGTCGTAATGAGGGAAACGGAGTAAGAAGGGATCGCGAGACAGCTGCAGTCCACAGTCATGCCATGTTTTAATGTAATAAATCATGCGCTGGAGGCAGCTTACAAAGATACTCTGAAAATCGGAGGTAAAATCAAAGAAAATCTTTAAAATTAGATCATTTCTGAGATTCCCTTCCATAGAGTTATAGATGGATTCATTATTCTCTCACCTGCCCGATTGTCACGGGACAAAAGGCAGGGTAACAGCCGATCTCCAATTAGAATCACCAATTAACCCAAAACATGTCTTTTGGCCACAGGATGAAGCCTGAGTACCTGGATAGGTGCACACGGGGTCTGAACATTTAAACACTTTACCCCAGACCAACTCAGATGCTTCCAGATAGCAAGCAGTGGCTCCACCTGACAAGCATTGTTACGGCAACAAACGGTGACACCAAATGACCAAATGACCCCAGAAGAAGAAAACATAGCTCAGCATTTGTGGTCAGGCAACAGCTCTGTGGAGCGAGTGATGAGAAGGGAAAGAGTTTTCACAGGGTAGCAGCCTGATGGAAACATACAGCAGTGGGGACATCATGTCAGTCATCTCCATTGTTTCAAGGAAATTATCCCAAGACTGGCAGGGTAGGAACAAAAACATTAAGAGGCCACAGCAAGCACACTGAGATTTTATACGGGCTGATTTTTGTATTGCTGCTAAATTATACCTGTAACTTTTGAATTCTTCCAAAATTAAACATTTTCTGGGCTCTTTTAAGTGTTTGCTCCAAGAGCCTTATATTTTAGACTAAAAAAAGCTTAAATTATTTCAAACTAGTATTTGCTCCAAGTCAAAATAACTCAGCTGTTTTTACAAACTATGAGTCAAATCTGCGTGTGGTTAAATGGCTGTGAAATGCTGCAGAGATTTACATCGGCAGCACTTCAAGTCTTCAAAGTTGCAATAATACGAACATGGAAAAACAGACTTCAGTCTGCAGCTTTCTTCTTCTCCTGCTTCATCTCGAGAGCTGAAGAAAAGTCCTTGCATGTTCCCTTTTTCTCCCAAACACATCTTGCATAACTCAAGCCTCAGTTCTCAACAGTGTAAATAAACAGACCTCGAGGCTGGCCGATAAGATCAGTATATATTTTTGGATTCTGGTTTAGGTGGGCTGCACGCACCCATCACCACACCTATAACATTTTTTTTTTGTTCTTCTCCAGAAGGTCATGTTGGCAAAACGGTGATGTTTAGATGAGCTGACTTGGAGGCAAAAAGAAAAACAGCGTTAACACTTCTGTTCAGTTTTATTCATCTGAGCAACACGCCTGCATTTACATCCGCTCTGGAGGCCAAAACATGTGGTTCTACTCAACTTGTCTTGGTGAAGGAGCCTCGGGGCAGGCATTGTAATAAGGCTGGGCAGAGCGGAGGAGCTCAACTGGTCTCCCAGCTAGCTTGTCTGAACACAGGGCCCTTGTTTAGATGCACATGATAACCGGCCCTGCCCCACACACTTAATCCTGCCGCGGTGCTCAGATTCCACCCAACTTCTGCACCACAGGTCTTCTCAGGCGCCTCATGAACATGTGTTTGTGCATAGATGCGGTGGAGGTGGATGCCAGCACTGTGAACTCACAATGCGCACGAGGGCAGGAGGGGAGTGGGAGCAGAGGAGGCGGCAGGCGAGTGAGCGGGACAGGACGGCTGGCTGTGTTCCATGTTTGTCATGGAAGAAGCCGTCCGTGAGGGTGGTGGGGGTATGTTAGCAAAAGCGAGGAAAGCTAAAGTTTCTTTTAGTACCTGACAGTGGAAGACATACTCCGGCGTCGTTTTCTTGTACTTCATGTTCCACACTAAAGCCACGCCGTCTGGCTCATGAGGAGCATCCTCATTGTTGTTGTATGAAGCAACCAGGAGTTCAGGATACTGGAGACAGGAAAAAAAAAATATCAGACTGAATGAATGTTGGAGGGAGGCAGACAGACATGCCCCCCAGGCTTGGCTCCAAGTGGAAAAGCCTCGCCTGCCCAGAGTAGTGCTGCTGAATGCATTCAAGAATGACTAACCCTTTCCTTCAAGATTTATGGCTCATTTAAGTCACCCTACCCCCCGAAGAACTTTGGTAAATGATGTTTTTATTCCTTTGCATAATTTTAACTAAACGCTACGACGTTCTGCAAGGGCTCAAAAGAACACAGGAGCAGACCCAGCAGCTCAGCGAGGATCTCATAAAATGTAAACCCATCCCAGCGCATTTCAAAAACAAGACTACAGAAACGCTATCCAGATGTTGACGAGCGATTAACCTCTGCTGCTTTTAATACTTTAAATAAGTATGGTGGATACATAATTTTACATCACAGGGGTGTGGTTACTGCTTTGAGCAAGAAAATACAGTGAACAAAGAGTTGGTGTTCAATCACTGTCACAAGTCATTGCACAATTATGCATTAAATGACCTTAGACACCAGAGGAAACAAATCATTATGGCCTCCAACTAAGTGACAATTTGTATGAGACAAAACTTACTTTTCCTGAGGGAGTTGAGGCTGAAAGAAAATGCTGTCAAACTCAAGCTATGTAATCATAAAGCATTATGGCTGTGCAAATCTAAGCTGTTTAAACAGCCAATTACAAAACAATTATGCTATGCTCCAACACGAAAACACAAGGATTAGGATTAGCAGATGATTTATGATTGGCTCTCTGAAGAAATGTGCTAATATAGTGGTTTTTGAGCTGTCGGCTAATACTGACCACATATGACAATACTTGGAGTTTTTATTGTTAGCCCATTGCACTGTCTGCAGCACATGCAGCAGAGAATGCGTCATTATGTGTTTTCAATACAAGTTTCAGCATACTGTATGTATATATGGGTAAGCACAAAGAAAAAAAAACCCCATCAGCCAGCCTCTAGCTGACTTCATCATGAAAAAGTTAAAAATGACCTGAGGTGACCAGTCCAGGCAGGTGACGACACGGTGTTTGGACCAGCGCTCGTCCACAAACTGTCTGTTAAGCGAGAGCTTTGCTCCGGCCTGGATTTCACTGCGTTAAAACAAAGCACCAAAACAAAATCAATAAAAAAAGCATTTCTTCAAAAACCAATTACGACTTTTAAAAAACACCGGCTGCCCAATAATTACCCCTCCTTCTCTTCGAGGTCACGGCCGCTGTAGTCGAAGAAGAGGTCCACGTGCTCAGATAGAGCCCGCTCGATAATGCGAGTGCCCTGCTCGAAGAAATCTGCAAACTCCTCCGAGTGCAGGATCTGGAGTTTTTCCTCCTCCGTCAGCTCGTGTGGGGGTGCTTAACGGAGAAATACAAACAACAAAACGTTGTGAAGATCCCTGCTGCTAGTGGCCATCATTACGTGCAATCTGATCCCCTCAATTATATATATAACACTTGCATATTTTAAGTGTTAAATTCCTAGAAGAACTAAACTGCCTCAATTTCAGCAGAGAATCTCAAGTATGATCACTTCTGCACTACCTTCTTCCTCCTCCTTCTTCTGGACCTCTTTCTCAGCTTGAGTCTCCACTGCTGGCTGAGGTGGAGCGCTTTCTTCCTCTTCTTCTTCTTCTGTTGATGAAAAAGTTAAAAAGTTAATGAAAACATTACAAAATAACCCAATCAAACTAACACGTGTAAAACAGTAAAACGACTACGTTTGTGATCTTTGTTTTCTCTGAATTTCAGGAGGTTAACAGGGATAAAAATCTAATTCAAATAAACAACTTCAACGAAATGAATAAATATGCTTCTACACAGACATTTCATAGCTTTTGGGCACTACATTTTCCACATTCATTATTACCCTCTTTCAAGAAAAGCTCCACCCAGTGATTACAGGCACAGCAATAGACTGATTTTGTATCTCTGCCTTGCATTTGTTTGGTTTGTCAGCACAATGTCGCCTTTCAAAAAGAACTTGCCTCTGTAAAGCAGGGAAGTTTGTCATTTGTATTAAAGGGACACAGCACAGCGGGTGTCTTGTTGTCATAGGGACCCCTGTCTTCCCCAACTGTTAATGAGACCCTAGCCATTCAACAGAGTCTAGCTGTCAGTGTAGCTGTTTCCTGTGTGTCCTAGTAGCAGGTTGCCCCCTTCTAGGCCACGGGGCAGAGGGTGTGGAGCAGCTGCCCAGGCCCGTCCCATTGGACTGGCCAGATGACGGCATGGTGCGAAAGCAGATGGCGATGCCGGGATTGTCTTGTGCTCTTCAGAGGTGGCATGGGGATGGCACAGAGGTTTTCCGCATGGCTGCCCCGAGACAAGCTTCTCCCTGAACGGCAAGCCTGTGCAATTACCGTCCTAGCAGGAGGTCTTGCAACTCCTATTCAACCTCAGAGAATGTACAACAAAATACAGGCCACACCAGCTGGCAAACTGCACACCGGCTCTACCTCAAAGAAGATGAACACATCTTTTCTAAACACACATCCTAGAGATGGTATATAGACTATGCTTAAAAAAATATTAGCAAAAGGACAAAACAGATTCATGAGTAAAGTGGAAATAGTCGCTTGGTTCCTACATGCGTTTATCTTTGTATGAACCTTACAGTTAATCTAAGATGACAGCGCCACACGCCAGAATTTCCTTCCTACTGAGATAATCTAAATGATAATGTCATCTGTCACTTTGTCCATAAAGTGATTTATCCCTTTTCTCAGATGGGGGTTTGGGGGACGAAGGTTACCGGGTGCACTGATGAGTTTACAGAACTGGGTTGATGACACAAGCCATTTCAATGTGCGGCCATACTCTGCAACCAACAGGAGAAGGTTAAAATCTTTCCTTTCAAGGGCCTCAATCAGGCTTAAAGGAAAACAGTAATCACTGTCTTTCAGCTAGTCCCAGCCGTGCTCGTCAGCCCTTTCCCTGGTGAGGCAGCCAGAGCAATCAACCTGCCAGGCATTAGGAGCGGATAGACAATCTGAAAATAAAGGGTATAATGCACCTGCCAGCCAAAATGGCCATTTGGAGAAAAGCTAGTGATCCTGGTGACCCCACTGGGGATGTGGGTGTGTGTGTGAGTGTGTGTTGGGGGGGGGGTTAGCAAGGGTGGGTGGGTTGCATTTAACAGAATTCACCCGGATCTGCAATGTCCCACACACGACACCTCCTCTCAAAGCAGCAAAGCAGGCCCAATTATGGCTTTTGTACCACTTAAGAAATAAAAGCCTTTTTTTTTTTGTATGTAGTGGTGGTGGGGGAGTAATCACAAGTCTTCCTCAATGGACAATATATTAATGCAAACATGGCGTGTGTGGCCAGTGATGAACAACTATAAAGCTAAATGACCTTGCAGGTGGCATCCACTTTCTATACGCACAGACAGGCCGAGGCTCTGACTTCAGCATGTGCGACGCGAAGACCAATAATGAAACTACAGAACACAAATTTCCACCAATGCACATGCGAATACCATTATTATCATTCCTTGTGTCCTGAAATAAACCCCTTCTAGCACCAGAATACAAAAAGTGTGCAGTTGCTTGCACGAGTGTAGCAAATAAAAAGCATCAGCAAACCCCAAATGTGTGAACAATAACAAAAATTAAACTGCATAGGTGCTGAAATCATAAGCAGAGAGAAAAAAAAAGAATATGCTCATTTTTTTTTATTCTGAATGATTAGCTACTGTATGAGCAAAGGATACAACAGATATTTAAGGGTACTAATCATCAAGTGCATAAAAGCTGACCACAATTACAAGTGGCACTTCAAACAAGAAGGCCATTAAGGGCTTTTGTGATTAAAAGTTTTGACCTGCCTCTGAATTCAGTGTGATTAAAACAATCACATTCAATTAAATATTAGATTTACTAAACTGCTCTACATACTTATATTCCTGACGAGCCTTTTCGAAACGCTGTGCTAGACGAACCAGTCTAGCCCTCCTCCTCCACCCCACACATACTCCCAAACCTCCAACCTTCAACAATATCTTGTGCCATAATTACAGCCTCTTGTTGAGAAGTGCATACTGATGCTGCATATTACCTACTAGTGCAATCTGGGAATCCTGCAGTGGTGGCATATTCATCAATCCCTAATGGCTTAAACTAGCAACATTTTCTGAAGCTACCTACAGATGAAAAAAATGATCTCCAGAGCACCAAACTTTGGCTGCTGAATGTGGAAAAGACAAATAACATGATATCGTTTTTAAATAGAATTTTTTTTAGGTGTTTCCCAGTTAGGTTGGTTCAAGCCTCCTGGAGAGCTCGTCACTGTTCTTCAGTGGATTTAGTGTGTCAGTGCTTTCTCATGTAATCTCAGACTGACCCCATAATGCTGAAATCAGCAGATCTCTGTGGGTGCCTGCTCAGCTGCAGGGCCCATTGTCACAGAGTACAGGGCAGTGCGGCTGTTTGGGGTTGCTCGAATGCAGAACCAGATGTTCTCCTGAAGTTACTGTGTAAGAATCTCAACAGCGAATATCCCTTAAAAATTTTGTATCCTGTCAAAAACAGGGATTGTTTTTCTTTGGTTGCTCCCTTTGGGACTCATCATCACGGATCACCTGCCTCCACCTCACCCTATCCTATCCTTTGCATCATTTTCTGCCACACCAGCCCTCTGAATATCCTCCTTCACTACATTCATGAATCTTCTCTGCGGTCTTCCTCTTTTCCTCCTGCCTGGCAGCTACGTCTTCAGCATCCTTTGTCCAAGATTTCCACTATGTTTCCTCTGCACGACTTCAAACTGCTCCACCTGAGCTGATCTACTCATTTCTTTTTATTCATTTATTGAATTATTTTTGGGCCTTTGTGTGGTTTTATTTGATAGTTTTGCACCGGAGAGAGACACTCAACCACTGAGCCACCCTGATCTACTCATTTCCAATCCTGTTGTTCCTGGTCGCTCCCAACAAGAATCTTAGCATCAGCATTAATTATAAGAGGAGTTATCCAATTCATCTTGGTGGTGGAGTGATATAATACTGACCCCATTACTAACAAACAATTCAAAAATGTGGATGGCCTCTCCTCAACTGCTCAGAGGATATATGTGTGTCAATGAGGCAGGTGATTTTAAAATCTTTCGCTCCTTTGCCAGAGATGTCTCGTTGACACTGTGGGAACTCTGGGTTTGGAGCAGCCAGGGGATGGCAGCTGCTCCCCTCTAATGCCACCGCCTGCTGACCTTGAGAGTGCTGTGGCGTTGCCTCCTTTTGACAACATGATAAATCGCTCAATCAGAAACCAGGCCTGACGCCACCCCACACATCAAAAACGCGCCAAGGGGAGCAAGCCGGGAAGGAGCTGCCGTCTCATCGAGTGCCAGAAGTGATGGTGTGAAAATGCACAATGTCACTGAGTGTGTTTTGTTATGTGCCTGTTCGGTGAAGGGAGAAGACAGGGAAGCGAGGGAGTTGATGAAATGATTACATAGTGGCAGAGAGGGGAAGGTGGCCCCGTGTTGAACAGCTGGCAGAAACCTTCGTTGTTTAACAGAGTTTTACAATGCCCGGTAGAGTCCGGCGTAAAGAGCGATGAGGAGCACCGGGATGCTCTTCATCCTTCACTGCTTCTGCTTGTAGTTTTCCACAAAATCACACAATTTTATCTTACTCGAGCTGCATGCCACCTCGGAATTTTCTACACATCAACTGATTAGACCACACAGCCAACACTCAGTACCACTGTTTAAAATCCTAACCAGGCTTTTAGGGATGCTTAAAAACATGTGTTAGCTGATGCAAATAATTTTAAAAAATCAGCTTTAAAAAAAAAGACAGTGGTTACGAGTGGAAGTACAAGACAACTATCCTAATCAGGATTTCAGTCGAGCATATTACTCACCACCAGTGATTAGAAAAATCAACCAAGAACAAGAAGCATGACCAAAAATATTGCATATTTGATTGAACATGTGTCCACCATGTGGATTTCAGTAAAAAAAAAAAAAACCCAAATATTCTCTTTGTCTTACCACATGAAAGCTTCGGTGCGGCAATTACATACATATTGACACGCATCAGAGGGACTAAGCAGCCCTGTGCACGGCATTTCATATCTTCATTTCCAATCTCACTTCTCCTTCCTGTCACAGGCTCTCTCATCCTGCTCATTAATTATACCAAAGGAGCATTGGCTGGAAGGTTCAGAGGAGCAGAGCTTGTCAGAATCTAATCCCTGCCGTGACTTCTTATATTTCCTGGGCCTCATTTTTCCTTTTTCTTTCATCTCAGTAAAATCAAATCTCTTGCACTTGTTGTTCACTTCCGCTCTCAGAGAGACCCTGTTAAGGTTTCTCCAAAAAGCTAAACACCCCATATGGAAGCGCACAGTTATGTACATGCACCGTTTTTCCAAGGTTAACCTACAACATCTCCTGAGTCACCTTCTTTCGCCTGAGTAATGGTCTGAGTCTCCTTCGTGTAGGACACAGTTTCACGTGGTGGGAAGTCCACTTGTGTGACTTTGGCCATCCCCAGTTTTGGAGTTACACGCCTAAAAGGAAAAAAAACAACTCAACACTTTGCACATCACCACTCTGAAGCAACAATAAAGACAAAAACATACAAAACAGCGCTACATCTGTAACCACTCACACCTCCATGTGCTGATTAAAGTAAGTAAATTAGTCTTTTATGGGATGGCAAAGACTTCAGATTAGTTTAAAAAACTATGTAAATACTTAAAAGGTTTTGTCTCACCATTCTTGCATGCAACACTACAGTTTTTCCTGATCTCTTTTAACTGAATAATGACTTTGAAAGACAAAGTAATCATGCCATAGATTGAGAGAAGGGAAAATGACCAGGAAAGAAGAGAAGAGAGTGTCCAGTACCCCAGCTCAGAATCAGAGTGAAGTTGAAGAGTGGACGGATCAGAGTCCCAATGCAGATTCCTGGTTAGTGTCACAGCAACAAGGCAGCATTAGTGAGAGAAAAACAGGCAAGCACAAATGAGGAAAGGAAATAAAGTTAGCATTATGGCACACAACATGCTGATCGGATCCTCGAGGTCACAATTCAATTCATTTTGCATACCCAAGCACCCTACAAGTGAGTTTTCTTTATTAGAAATTAAGCTTGAATGCACTTACATAAACCCATAGATGGAAGAATGTATCTGCTTAAAATGCACGGGCACACAGACCCGCTGAGTGGGATGGCACAAGGTGCAACGTTCAGGCCGAACTGTGTGGCACCAAAGCACTGAGTGCTGTGCCGACAGAGTGGGGGGAGAGGGAGGGAGAACCCTCGGGGAGAAAACATGACCTCCATGTGTGTAGGAAATGGCCATGCTTGTGAGGGAAATGAGTCAACACGTAGGGGGAACAGCTCACTAGGTCTGATGGGACACTGGGGGAGCTTGAGTTTCAGCTCTGGGAAGGGGCTCTAATTAGGGGTTAAGAAGTCCCCCAGGCGTCACAGCAGCCTGCTGCTTTATTGTTAATTTAGGATTGTTCTAATTCAATGGCACACAAATGAAATAAACATGCACCCAGTTGGCATAAATTCGTCATCATTCACTATAATGATGTAGGACTTTGTGAAATGTTTTAACTCAGTTGCTCTTAATGCAATCGTGCTTTACGTGTATTCATAACCTTTGTTTATAGAGTTTGAAAGTAATGCCAAGCATAGGAAAGCAGAACACACAAGCTTCTTTAGGTTGTTTTTAAAATGCTTCACAACTAATTTGCTGTAAGAAAGAAAAAAGTTCTGCATATTAAGCTGCAACAAAGACACTGGAAACAAACTGCAGGCATAAACATAACAGTTAAAAATGGTGTAAAAATTGTAACTTTTTGAGAAGACAGAGTAGATCATCAAACACCGAGCATTTGAGCATTATCCCTCAGTTTGCACACTTGTCAAGTACTGTACATCTACAGAGTGTGTGTGTGTGTGTGTGTACCTGGGTCCCACAGCTCCATCAGAGTCCTGGCTCCCTGTATCACTCGGTGTGCCTGCAGATTTGGCAGTTGGAGACGTGGGAGGTGGGACTACACAGAGAGACAAACAATAATCATCTGTTATCATGTAAAGCTGTTTACAGCAGTTTACAGCAGTACAGTACGATATAAATGCCTGTGTGCAAAGCAAGCAAAATGCACAAATCTAAACAAACTTAAAACTCTTGCGAGCTCCAAAAAAAGCAGTGAAAGGGAATTTTAATACAATTATACTATGTTTTCATCAATTAAATAACAATAACAAAAATCCTGAAAATGACCAATCTTAAAAATCCAACCATGATCTTTGTTAATGTCTTCTTCAGGTCCATCTTAGGCAACCGCTGACAGATTTTATATGGATCTCTTCTGCCACCTACTGTTAGCAACATGACGGTGCTCTAAAATATGAGTGGACCCGGGCATAAATGCAAACTGCAGCATTTTACAAATCGTTAGCCTCATAGCATAATCGCCCAAGTCAGTTTGGTCAAAACATGACTCAGGCAATTATGCTCTGAGGCTGACGAACTGTTTAACTTTAATCAGTGCTTCAACCTATTTTTTTCTACAATGAGACTTGCAGACATGGAGAGACATGGAGCTTCAGCATATTTGATATGAAATAACTGTAAAGTCCGGCACATTAAATTGCGAACTTTCAGGATTATTGTGAAGTCTTTTGCATCCATCAGTACTGAGAAGTAAAACAACATGTTCATCCAATTTTAGACGACAGTAACTGTAACGCATATGCCACAGCTTGGACGTTAAAAATCTAACTTTTGGAGGTTACACCAAATGTTCTGGTATAGACGATATGGTCTGAAAAGTGCACTGCACTGTTCGCCCAACGTGAATATGAACACATGCACACCTGAGTCAAAACGTGGACATAAACATAGCCTTCCTGTTGTGATCCATGCATGTATTTTCCTAACATTATACAGCTCAAAACTCAGGATCTCAATGGGGCTGTATGTATAATAAAACATACCAACAGCAACATCTGTGGTTATGCCCACGCTCTGTAGAAGAGCCTCAGCTTCACGCCTTTTCTTCTCCAGGTCAGAGTCATCCTGAGGAAGTACGACCTCTTTCAGTTCCGCCTAGAAACAACAATACACCAATAATATCAATATCACACTGAGTGGATCGCTGGAAACACATTCAAGCATCCGGATAAGCATCAAGCTTATCCAGTTCAGGATCACAGTGGGCTATCACAGCCTATCACAGGGCTACGCAACACATTAATCTTGTTTTATGGTTGTTTTATGATTCACAGCTACGAGGAAGCCACTTAAAGCCCATTCTCACATAAATGACTAAATTAAAATTAGCATTAGCTGCAATATGTGCAAGAACTTTATTACTGCCAAAGGAAATGGCAAGTGCAGCAATGGAGCAGCACTTGCCATTCATTTTGGGATGATTGTGTGAGGAGGAGGTGGTCCGTTACTAGGAAGCTCATTGGTTTGATCCCAGGGCTCCTTCAGCCTGCATATCAAAGTGCCTTTGGGCAAGATTTTTAGCCCCAAACTTTTCTTGATGCATCCCTCAGTGTGTGATAGAAAAAGATCTGCATGAACAGAATAAAGCAGTGAAGCATGAATGTGTGTCTGAATGGGTAAATATAGTGTAGACAAACTTTAGTCACTAATACTAAAGTCCTTTATGCCATCAAATGCCAGTAGAAGATACCAGAAATATGGATTCTTTTCTACCTCTAAACAAAAGACAAATTAGAAGTTGTACTTGTACTTGTTTGTCTCTACCATTTCAACCTTTCCAGACCGAACTGCAAGGTGAAAAGGTTTTACACCTTGCTTCTCCCCATGTGCACACAAAGCCACTGTATTTAAACATGTCAAGATATGATTATCAAGGCTTATCATCTTCTTAGCCATAAGTGCAGCACTGAACATACATTGGTACCTGTGGGCAATGGCACCTAAAAACAGCCACAGACACATTGACTCTTGCAGAGAAAAGCTGCAGTCGTCATACAGTCTTTTTGTGTTCATGCAATCTGTGTTTTACAGATAGTTTCTGCTCCATGACCTAAGCCTTCAAGGCAATGCTTTCCATCATGCAGTACATGTTATAATACAGTAAGTGGCTAAACTACGGAACTGTTGGAGAAGTGCTCCCTGAAGGACAAACTCAAGGAGCAAGTTAATATTCTTTTCTCTTTCATTAATCGCTAGCCTTCACACCACACAGAAATACAAATGCTATGTAGAAAAAAATAATCAGTGTACCATCAAATTAAATTGAACAACAACAACAAAATATCCATTATAAGATTGTTGTACAATGTCAGAAAAGTATGTATGTGTGCATTATCTATTTTCTTACACTCTAAACTTCATGCAAGGAGCCATCCAAGTTAGATAATGTATGTGAACCAATGTGAATGCATGTTAACTAAAATATTTACAATACATTGTTAGCACACCTTTTTACGCTCCTCCTCCTTCCTTCTTTTCTCCTCTCTGATTTGTGCCAAGCGTTGCTTCTTCCTTTCGAGTTCTGCTTTCAGCTCACTTTTGTCAGACATGATGCCAAAGCTGCACAACAAAAGAGAAAAAACAGCCCTCAGTTAGGATTACTCGAACATATGCAGTATATTTTTCAACTTAAACTATAACCAGACCTTCAAGTATATGGGCAGTGGCACAATGTTTTTAGTTTCAACATATGATTCAAGTGCAGACTTTCAGCTGTGACTGAAGACATTCGACACAAAAAAAAAAAGCATTTTGCATCAACTATTTTAAAATGACGCAGTCTCGGTGCTTGTTTGTGTCTCTTTGCTCAGATTCTGGCACACAGTATAGAATTCATCAGACGACTGACCCAAAGCATACTGCAAAAGCAAACCAAGAGTTTCTTAAGGCTAAGAAACCAGATATCCTTCAATAGCCAAGTCAGTCATCTGATCTCAGCCCAATAGGGCATGTTTTTCAGTTACTGAAGAGAAAACTGAAGGCAGAGTGACTCACAAACAAGCAGCAAAGAGCATCTCAAGAGAGGAAACACAGCATTTGGAGATGTCCATACGGTCTAGATTTCATGCATTCACTGGCTCCAAAGGATAAAAACCTTTTCATATCCTTTTGTTCATTCTCTGGAAATGGGGTGCTCTATATGACAAATGGCTGTAATTCCAAAACAGTTAATGCAACACTTTTGTCAAACCCCTTAAAGTTTAAAATCTGCACTTTCAAATACATCTCGATCTTCTTAAAACCCTGTGTGGTAGTTTACAGAGAAAGAACTACAAAAAATGTGGCATTTTCCAAATACTTATGGACCTGACTGTAGTTTAAATCAAAGTGTTGACCGAAGTGAGCATCACTAGCGTCCTAGTGTTTACAGCATGTCCTCACAGCGACTCAGACAGCTTGTAGCTACGCACCTTTTCACAGATTGCACAATTAAACCGAGCAGTGTGTTTCAGCCTCCCCCGTGGGTGGGTCATTGAGTTAAATGTTTTAGCCAAATGTTATTTCTTCGCTCCATCACGTAAAGCCTGGCTGACCAGTCATTGTCATCAGCTAGCTAACAGTGAGCCCCACCCTAGAGTCGGTACAACCTCCCACATCCACTAACCTCAAACCGGTGTTGTTATCCGTGTAAGTTAGTTGTTTCAGACTGATATTAGATTAATGTACACAAACGTGAAGCAATATGATGCTTTATTAGTGACACTTCAGTTTAAAGGAAAACTAGCTAACACTGAGGCGGCCTCGGCTGCTGCTAACAGTAGCTTTCCGTGTTGTGGCTGGCTTAGCCACACTTTATATTTAATAAACACTAACTACTCTCTCCACTTACTTATATATTTTTTCTTATAACCTTTAACGTCATAAAAAGTGTCACCTACAGTTCAATCCAACAACGGCGACTAGAGATGCAGCATTTTGCTCGAAGCTAGTTAGAGCTAGAGCAGTTAACCGGACTCCGGTCTGCTGACCACACGGTAAATAAAGAACAGTTCGCTTACAAATACAGACGTGGTTTTACAGGTATGTGATACCACAACTATCATAATATTGACATGTAGAAAACAAACCTTACAGAAGGTTTTCGACCTGACACCAAATGTCTTTAATCAACACTCAGCCAAAACAATCGGACTCCCGACCAAACTACAGGTGCTCAGTGGAGCCAAAAAGAGTCGCCCCGCCTTGACGTGGCTGGGGCGCTGTCATTTCCAGGGCAAGCACGGAGAGTTTAGAGCCTGGCTACGACTTGGATTCATGCTTAAGTTAGTTATCTTCAATCATTTTTGCACTGCTTTTTAAAAAAAAAGAAAAATTACAAGACCCCATCAAGGACCCTCCCTCCTAATGGTTCATGTCTTGCATCTACTTATACCTTTTTTTAATTCCTGCAGTCTACCTTTAAGGTTCAGTCACATTTGACTCGACTAACGTTGTTTTAAAGTAAATATATCCAAATTATTACTATTCCGGTGTAGGAACACATGCAAATTCACCCTATAGGTGAAGAATCAAGTGATTTTGGCAACTTTAGTTTCTTTTTTGTCTTAATGGAAAACCCGCTATTATTGAAAAAACTTGGATGCTGTAAATCTTTGTCCCTTTTGTTGCATTTCTGCCTGTGAAAAACACCATACATCCCTGTTCTCTGCATGCTGACTGTGTATCTCCAGACTTTAGCAATTCTTGACTTTCATATAAAGTATTTCATGAAGGTGTTTTCATCCTGTCAGTATACATGCAAGTGTAAAAGAAGCGTAAATAGGACATTAACTCTGAGTACCTCCCAGATGTTTGTTCTCAAATATTTATTCAAAAATATACTGTGGGTAACAAACTCAGAAAAGACAATATAGAGCATTTAGTGTATAAAAAACGTGATGGTTACTTTGTGCATTGTATCTCTATTTTTACAAAGTTATCTGAAAATTACTACTATGTACTATTCTTTACATGCACTTATGTCAATGAACACTGGAGCTCAAAATGAAATACTTTATAAAAGGTACAAGTGTGAAAGCTGAAAAACAAGAGTGATACAAGTTGATTTTGACTTTCCCTGGCCAGGCTATCAGTTAGCCTGCTCATCAGCTTTGTTACTCCTCTTCCTGACATCTCCAGTGGCTTCAGCATCACTTCCATCCTGCAGCTGAGACAGCGTTGAAGCAGCTTTGCCGTTGTCCCCACCTCCCCCATTGGTATGCAGACTATGCAAGATCTGGTCTCTGGGACGTTTCCAAGATGTTCGAGTGGCAATCCAAAGGATCAGACCTCCGAAAAGCACCAGGAGGATTCCCAGTACGTTCACGAAAACTGCCTCTGGGGGAGAGTCCTTGTACTTTGGGTCTTTCCTTTTGTGATGTAAAAAGAAGACAGTTGTTTTCACTGTTTGGCATTTACATTGCATCAGTCTTCTATTTAACCACTCTCGGCCTATACTTTAATACTTACAGCCCAAAGATGAGTTTCTCTGTGATGCCAATAAGTGCCACGGCTATGATACTGGCAAAAAGTAAAAGACCGCTGTAGACATGGAGGGGCATAAATGCTGCTCTCCAGGATACAGGTGTAACTGGTATCAAGTACATGCCAACTCCAAGAACAAGCTGCCCATTGAGAAAGACAGAAAAAAAAAACTCATATCTGAAGACTGCTGTTCACTATGACTTTGCCTTTTAGAAAAAGCAGTAAGAGATGGAGAAAAAAATGAGAAAGCTCTTAATGTGTTAACAGTCCAATCTAATGGCAGAAGTATAAAAACACTGAAACAGCTCAGCTTATTAGGTAAAATGTAGTTCACCGTTTTAAAGCATTTACCTGTACACCGTATAGTATAACAGCTGAGAGGCCCAGCCAGCTGTGCAGACTGTACATGTTGGGAATGTCGGCAGCATTGTGGAAATCAAAAACTGCCACCATGGCTATAACAGCAAAAACGAAGGCTAACAAATGCAATCCCGCATGAATGAACTTCATCATGAGTTTGCTGCACTGCCAGGTCCAGGGGAGCCTGTAGACTATTATTGCTGCAAGAGAGAGTCAGACAGCCAGTTAACAGAAAATTGAGACAACTATGATGCATTATTGGTTTTTTTTTAAAGTTGACTATATTCCTAAAGTTGTAGGCTCACTTGCCTTATATTATCTAGGTTGTAATTTGTGACAGCTACATACTGGAAATCATACGCTGCAAGACTCAGCTGTACGGCTGCACGTAAATGAAAAGGGGCACTCTATGAAGGATGCCAATGTTCAGATTTTGGACCAGGAATACAGATGGTTTTAAAAATGACTTCCATCACTTAACAGTGGAGGTGGATTACATCACCAATCTGCACCAGTCTGCAACACTGTCCTGAGCTCCTTCCTTTCTTCAGATGACCTCAACAGGTCACTTGCTAGACTGAAGCAAAGTCCCAAGTTGGCTTCACCTGAAAGCACTGATTATAATGACACCTTGGCCGTTTTAAAAATACTTCCTTCACTTTTTCTAATTATCAGCAGCCCCCTCCCCTGGAAAGCGACTTGTTTAACTTCCCCTTAAGCAGTAATTTCCTGTTATTGCTCCCAGTCTTGTAAACAATACTCATTTGCAGGACGCATGTCTTATATAAACAATACTCTTCTTACCGATTCCTTGTAAGAAAATGAATCCAGAGACTGTTAACACCGGATGCCAGTTGAATTCGGCCGACCCTCCATCCCAGGCTAAACCCTTCTGAAAGTGCAGAACCCATCTCAGCACGAAGATTATGGCAATAAAGCCGATGGCGGCGGCGGCAGACAGAACCACCAGGAACTGGTTCAGGTTCTCCATCGCCTTCACCGTCGGCAGCAGCGGAGACTTAAGCGCAGCAGCTGCGACAATAATAACTTTCAAGTGCTGCCCGACGAGGGCGGACCGCGGTCACGTGAACGCGAGCTGAGAAAACGTTTGGATGGAAGATGTTTTGCAACTTTTGAGGTTACACAAGAGAGTCTGGGATCGGTTTATGTGCTGCGTCATCCCGACTCCCATCAAACATATGTACACATCTGTGTCCTTCACAGTTTCAGTGGCATCACGTGAAACAGCCATGTGGGCATGACTGGGCATCTGCCGCTTTGTTTAGTTGGACTGCCATGAGTGAGGAGGCATTTTTCTCTTTTCCCTCCTACTTCTGTCTTATTAATGCAACACATTTAAAATGCGTCACACGTGCATCATGTTCTTAATTTATTTTATTTTCTACACTGCAAACTTGCAGCTGCGGGTACTTAAAATGAAAGCGTCACTAACCCTAACAAGCCATTAACCCGGGTTAAAACATGGGTGCCAAAATCCTGCAGACAAGCTCAAAACAATTAAATGCTAATTATTTAAGTGCACTTATTAAAAAAAAGAACACTTAATAATAACAACAGTATAACACAAAACGTGTTCAAGTTCAGAGATATTAATCTGTGCAGTTAGGAAGCATAAATCATTCTGAAATGATTTTACTTCCTTTAGTGCACATTAAAGTCACAACACGTGCACTGGAGACACCACAAAGGGAATGGTTTTCCAGCTGGTGGCCATGGATCATCCCTCTGTTTCTTGCAGCCTGTTCAGGTTGCAGGTAGTCCTGTGACTCCAGCAGATTTTCAAGAGTGTGGAGGAAATACCAGGACAATGGCCACTACATGTTTCCTACCTAGACAGACTGATATCTCTAAAGTTGAACTGATTTTGTGTTGTACTGTGGTGGTAAAGATTAGATTTTTTTGAGGAGTGTAAATATGGGATAACATTTCAACCTCTTTATGAGCATCATGTTGTGAACTCAAGCTAATCAAAATGTAGGATTTTGTCTCAATATTAGGACAAGAAATAAATAACAAGGGACTCCTGATCACCCTAGCTTATGTCCACACTAAATTTTCTTTTACTATATCTCATCTCATAATCATCACAGCTGCTGTTTTTTTTATTTAAACTTGGCACAAATAAGACTCCAGTTCCTGTTATTAGATTTTTCTATGTTAATTTGCCCCCCCCCCAAAAAAAAATCCAAACTTCATGTGTAACCCATGCATACAAATTGATCTTCAATTTGCATGTAACAGTCACCTGTGAAATGTAACACTGTCACCACATTTAATCTGCATGACTGCACTGCAGCTGCTAAATCATTTTTGTGAGTCTTACTTCATTAGGACGGTGACATGTGATTTCATCAGATCTGACTGACACCAGCCTGGTAACATCCAGCAAACAATTGCATAATTACCTCAGATTCTGACTCAGAGCGACTTTGAAATAGCTTAAATTTTGGATGTGCATGATGGAAAAAGGCAGAAACACACAGAAACTTGGAAAAATCCAATTTTAATTTTTGAATAAAGTAAAGTTACATGTTACAGTCTTACAATGATCTAAACAGAAAAAACAAACTTGATAATCAAGTGTAATTCACATAGAACAGAGGATGTAATGATACAGATGAGAAAAAAATGCACCATTCTTTTACATAGAAAAGCAATATGATTTTAAGCACATTACAAAAATTATTATATATAATCATTACAATCCTCTGCAGCTTTAATTCAGCTTTGGACCAGTTTGTAAACATGGCAGAAGAATTTAGCATTCTTTTGTTCAATATGAACAATCATGTCTTTGTCGAAGAACACCTCGTTTTTATTAGTCTGAAACAAAAGAGAAGATCGCACATTAATCCACATCTCGCCCCGATGTCTGTATGCTCATGTCGAGCTACTCACCTCGTCCCAGATTTCATCCAAATCAATCGTCCGCAGTAACCGTCCGCTCTGGTTGTCATGGAGTTGAATGTGAGCTCTTCCTTCTCCTTCCTCGCCGTTGGTGACCACGATTGCCAAAAGGTCCAGCTCATCCTCGTATTCCACCATTCGGAAAGTCTGCGTAGTCAAAAGGCTGTTGTTGAGAGTTAAGTGCTGCGTCCCACCTCCAGTGTTTAAGCCTAAACGCGTATTTGTCAATTCTCAAAACTCTTACAGGGGTGCAGAGGACATCACCCAACACCTATCTCACCTGAGGAAATGTCTGAGGACAATTAAATGTATTGTTTGGACTCGATCGTATATTTTTACCTTTTGTGAGGGATCATCATCCAGCTGCTGAAATCTTCTCTTTACTGTGCGCCCTGATGAGGTCACAGTCACCTGGGAGACGGGCTACGATAGATGGAAAGCAGAAACTTTACATTTTCTGAAATTATCATACATGTGCAGTCCACCTGTACAGTGAGGGTTTTTATGTCTGTAGACATTCCTATGGAATGCATGAGCCTATATTACCTCAGGCGAATTCACAGTAAGGCAAACTAAATTTAGACAGTATAGCTGAGTAAGAATCTCAAGCAAATAAATATCAAACTTACATTGTTTCGATGGGCTTTCAGGGAGAAGTCTTCGACTACCTTAGATGGCAAAGCACTGTTCAGTTCACCGAGGATTTTTAGGACACTGTGATAATTATAAACAAACCAAAACACTGTATCAGAGCTATGTTTAGCAAAGATGATAGGATGATGTTACATAAATACCGGAGCACTCACTTTATGGTGGCAGGTCCCACATGGATGATTCTTCCTGAATCATCAGGATGGAAGAAGATCCCATCATTCTCAAGAGAGTAGGAGTCCATGTCTTGTACGCCATTTGTTGCCTAATTTGATAAAATTACAAAGGTTGAAACTACTTTTCATCAGACACCTCCTTTCTCTTTACCAACCTGACAATCTGACATTTCATCTGGCTTCACCCTGTGACTGCCTACATGTGTGAAGATGAGATGGGCAGTGTTATGCCTCTCTGTTTCTCTTATTTAAGTATTTGTTCAGTGGAGAGCTTATGTGAAGAAGCAGTCATCCCTAATCTCAAACAATATCACAGCCTCCCAGTGGGGGGAGAGAGGGAGGCTCAGACATCAGCACAAAGGTGGCATTGTGAAGTGATTACAGGTTTGCTTCAGTCCTGCTCTGTCCAGTGACTCAAACAGAGCACCGTCAAAAACATGTGTGGCCCTTCTTCACCAGGCTCTGACAAATCTGACCACAGCTCAGATGGAAAACTGACTCATTAATGTGATTTTAGACTCAAAATACCACCACTATTAAAAGGGAATGCTACGTTTCATAGTTGAAGAAGATTCTTTAAATATACCATAGTGCCATCCTTAAGGGAGCAGATGTGGTAGGTCCCCTCGTCTTTTTTACGTGGTGGTGTGTAAATGTAGTGCCAAGGGTTTCCTCCAATCTGGACACTGTTTTCGGCGCAGGAGACCTTGAAAAGTACAGGAGGGCAATCTGTGCGATGAGGAGCAGAACAAACAAACACTGTGCTGACTTTGTGTAGCAAACCACATTTGTTCCTTTCCAGCATGATTCACAGTTCAAAATAATCAGCTCATGTCTTAAACAAGTTGCTTTAGCGCTCTCACTGTTCCCTTTATGACCACCTTCTTTTTATTAGCTGCCTCTCATAAAAAGGGTCGCTTTATTAATTAACCGTCTTGCCCAGGAAACTCTTGAAAAGAGATTTTAATCTCATTCTGGTTAAATAAAGGTTAAAAAACTATCTGAAACTTTGAACAAAGTCAGCTGTACGCTAACCCACCTGTGATTTTAATATTTAACGGGATACCAAATGGTGCATCTCCCACTGTTTTGCCTCCAAGAAGTGAACTTTGCTTTCCGAGTGTTATCTTCTCTGTCAGGTACTGAAAACAAACAAAAGATTTATCATGTGATCCAAGACGTAAGAGGGAAGATGAGCAGAAAGATAATGAAACTGAAGCTGAAGCTGCATAATTCTAAAAAAATGTAATTTGGATGCATTCGATAATGTCTGAATAACACTGAATGACCACAGACATACTCTTTGGACGATGTGTTCGAAGCTGAACATCTTCACTGACTTATTACTGTAATACAGTGCAAGGACACCTTGAACCAGATCAGCACCTATGACACCTTTTCCAAACACCTACAAGAAAAAAAACAACTTTTAAATAAAATACGACTCCAAAAGAAATATTTGAAAAATGTAAACTGTAAAAAATGATACATACACTTTTATTGATCTCCATAATGCCAATAACTTCCAAAGGAAAAACATGAAAAACAGCGATATACATCACTGTATTCTGAGTGACACCTGCCTGTGGAATAAATAATTAAAAGGGTCACATTTCTCCATCTCCTCTCTTCATAGTAGAATGTTTTTTATGGGAAAAACAAATCATTAATTAATCTGTTAGTTTCACAGAAAATCCAGATTCTAGCTCTGTAAATGAGTAATTATTTTCTTCTGATTTGAAACAAGTAACCAGAAGATGAAAAATACATCAGTGCATCTAAAGAGTAATAGAAAGATTAACTGATAACAGGAGTCACATATAGCTAGTGAAAGCTGTATGTTTAACTCTCTGACAGACTATATTACAAAACACACTGCCAGTCTTTAATAAGAAAAAATACTTTAAATGCACATTACCTGTCTCGCTAAAGGTGTTTCTTTGTTTTGAACAGATTTAACATAAAATGTCTCTTGAGAAACATCCCAGCCAAGATATCTACAAGACAACAACACGATGTAAGGTTAAACAGGCTTTAAAATAAACTGAAATCAGCCTTAAAGTTACCTGAACTTATAGTTGGGAGACAGGTAAACCTTCTCCAGTTCTTCTCCCGTCTCAGCTGAAAGGCGAATTAGCCAGTTGTTGGCCGTCAAAGCCAAGAGGCTCGGTTTATGATCAGACGGGGAAGATAATGATTTTTCCTGTGGATAAGAGAGACACACACACGTGACATAACGGTCTACAAATTTCAAATTTGAATACAACGTGTTTATTTTTACTTACAACTGGGCTGTGACACATCAAAGTATCTTCAATTTTCTCCTGTTTGGACCTCACTGGCAATTTGTACAAAATTTGAGGCTCAGCATGAACACTGAAACACAGATACAAAATATAATTCATCAGCAGCTTGTCAGTGTTGTTGAGCACTGTTTTGTCAAAAGCATACACAACACTTTCCTACTTCAGTTAAAGCTCTCTCTTTTGTCTCCAAAGTGCTCAACCTGAGCTGTCCACCTGATATCCTCATTTCTAATTTTGTCCATCGTGGTCACACCCAAGAAAGATCTGAACATCTTCAGCTCTGCCACCTCCAGCTCCTGTCTCTTAGTTATTGCCACCATCTCCATCCACAGCAGGTGTCATTACCACCTTGTAAACCTTCTCTTTAACTCTTATTGCTTTCTTCACAAATTACATTTGTGCAATGTCCACTGTTTTAAATGAAGGACCCTCACCACCTTTACTCCTTGCAGCCTGTCTCCCTCTCATTCACTCACACTCACGTATTCTATTTGCTTTTACTGACTACTTCTTCTCCCCAGAGCATACCTCCACCAGGTCTCTACTCTCACTACAGAAACAAATATTTAATATCCTTAAGTAAAAACATAAAATATTATACATTTAAATTACATTGCTGATGATTTTCATTTGGCTCTGGCTAAAATCTCTTAACAGAGGGCCACAAAATCCTCTTTGTAGCACAAACCCTTAATATCAAATATGTAATATTAGTAAAATGAGCAATTCAAAAAACAACTTTTGACTATTTCGACTTTCAACATGTGTAACTATTAATGATTAATTTCTAATTAGTGTATATAACGTATTTCAACTTAATAAAGTAGTAATAAAGTTTAGTAAAGTATAGGTGCTGAGAGACTGAGAATATTTAAAGTTAGGTGTCTATACTCACCAGCTGTAGCAATGCTGGTAATTTTCAAAGTATAGTTTGCAGTTCTCATACATTATTGTGGATTTTGAGGTCTTGCTCCATACTTTCATGAAAGTCCGGTTCTCCTACAAAGTGACAAAATAAATTAATACGGTAAAGCATTTACTGAGAGCAGTTACAGTACACACTAACATTACCTGAAGGAGGATCCCTCTCAGGACCTTCAAATTGTGTCTGATGAAAGTCCCAGCATTCCCAAGACCTCTGCTCCTCCGGCTCAGCAGTTCAACGGCGTTAGCGCTCCTCTTACTCTGCTGTGGCGCCATCTGCAGGGGATACGTTTTCCTACAACGGGGCTGCTAGCAGCATGACAAGGCTGACTGACAGAAGCGACCAGAACAGCACAACCAGAGCGAGGTAAGCACGGTGTGGTCTGGTAGTCCAGCATGCTACCGCTGGTTTCTAGGTTTATGTTTTCAACACCGCTTCGCCCTGACGCGTCCAACGGCTAACATTAAAAGTTAACAGCTAGCTTAACTTAGCAGCGGCTAAGAAGCCTGAACATGTCGCCAACTTGGTCCAAAAGTTTCGTGTTCCACTCTGTTACCCAGAGGAGGTGCTTGGAGATCGTAAAGAGTATCAATTGCAATTGGTAATCACAGCATTACGTTGGCAGCCTTTACCTTCGCATGTGAATTTGGGTTGTGTTATTAGTTAGCCGCTAACGCTACTAGCAACCCATCCCGCGCCATGTTTTCACACGCGTCTTCTTCTACGACGGAATGAGGTGCTCGGTTGCCCGCTGTGGCGCTCCCATTCGGTTGCGTGTACCCAGAACAATAGATGTACATAAAAAATCATCTGCATTGTTTAGTTTCACACTTTTTATCTTACCGTGAACGTCATTAACGTTGGAAAAAAATGCATTTCACGCAGTAAGGAATCACAGCTTATGTTTTAGCAATTAATACTTAAACTATATTGTTTAATATATGTGTCCATTCAGCATATGTCTTTGTATGTATATTTAATTATTTATTTATTGCGTCAGACATTTTTACTGATTTTTGTTCTGTTTTAGCTGCATTAAATTTGAGCTAATTTACTTTAAAAAGCCACTTTATTGTGTCTTAATTTGCTCTTTATGCATGGCTTTATTGCAAATTAAATGTATTTTTACTTGGGCTTTGATTAAACTCTTACTCGTTCACCTTGTTAATTTTGAAATTTTCATTTCATAAATTTTTTGTGTGTAGTTTTCGGGATTCTTTTTGTAAATACTATTGCATTTTATTATATTGAGCTATTCCACTTTGTTTAAGCTATTTTAGTACAGGTTATGTTTTATATTTCTCAAAAGTCTCCCATGTTTTTGGGATAAAACAGGAGTATGTCTTATTCAGTTATTTTATTTACATGTACTGTATTACCATTAAATAGATGTCCTGTGGCTGGTCCCTTTAGGAGGTGCAATAGTGGCTCATCTGCCTCCATCTCACCTTATGCTTTGCATCCTCTTCTGTCACACCAACCCTCTTCATTGCTCCCATTAGTCTTGTTTGCCAGAGATGCGCTGTTTATACTTAAGCCTTCCTGCATTTCTACAGAGTAAATGAATAAAGCAAAGAGGTTCTCCATAGCCAAACTGGCTGCAGTTTTCATCAGATTCTCTATGAGATTAAAGAGCAGCGGTGGGAGACCTTCAGCTCCACTGGGCTCACGGATTCTGACCAATCCCGATGACATCTTCAAGCACAACATGTGGTAAGTCATGCAGCTTTAATCAATGTGTGTAAATGTTGTTGCCTTATTATGACCCCACATAATAGGAAGACTGCTCTTTCCATTTGTCATCCATCCTGTATATTGTATATGGCATATATGTAATCTGTAAAGAGATTGCAGGATTTTATGGACATTAAAGCTGAAATTTATGGTTACAGTCAAATCTTTTCATTAACTTTAAGCACAACGTGAATACTACACATACAGTACAACTACTGATATGTAGATTGGTTATATTCAAATTCAGCAGTTTCTTTAGTAATTGTTTTCATGTCAGGGATCATGTGCAGTGGACAGAGGAGGACCAAGAAAATGCACGGCAGAAGGCAGAAGAAAATTCCTGTGTACGACTTCCTTTAAATGAACAAGGCAAGAATAAAATATATTAACAGATTTAATTAGACTTTACTGCAATTATTTGGAAGCAAAAATGGTGAAAAAGTTCCTAAATTCCATCCTCACAGGTAAATTCATCACAGCGGCTTGCCAATACTGGGACCATTTTTATGAGATTCACCAGGATAAGTTCTTCAAAGACCGCAGGTGGCTGCTTTTAGAGTTCCCTGAGCTGCTACCTTCAGGTGCAAAAGGCCCGAGCACAAACACGTGTCAGGGTCATCAGCAAGCAGCCATCCCACTATGTAGTGCATCCAGCATGGACACAAATGGGGGGCAACATCAACAGGGCAATCCCATTCCCCATCATAGGGATGCCTTTAACCTTCAGGAGTCCTGCCAAGAGTCAGCGCAAGAAGCAAGTGAAGCTCCCGTAGAGAATTCCATTTTTCCTGGACAACATGCATCCTTCAGGATCCTGGAGGTTTTTATAAGAGTTCATATACTCTTAATTTTCTTTTCAAATACAGGCTGTGATGTATGCAGTGTTAAATAACTGCAAATTTGCTTTAAATTCTCATTACAGGTTGGCTGTGGAGTTGGTAACAGTGTATTTCCTATCATAAATAACATCAAGTGAGTAAATATGTTGATTATAAAAATGTTTAGTATTTGATTGTGTTTATTGTCATCGTTAGCTGAGAGCAGGACATACATGCCACACACAGTGCTTGTGGTTGTATTGTGATGAGTTTTGGTTGTTAAACTGCTTGTTTTATTTCACAGGAAAACAGACTCGTTTTTATACTGTTGTGACTTCTCGCCACGTGCCATTCATCTGGTTAAGGTATATATTGTACTATAATAATTATTTGATCTTCTCTAAAATGTTGGCATCTCTAAAATGTTCTGGCAAATAACTCATCTTCAACAGTCGATTTTTATCATTCATATTAAATTTGTACATGGATATAACACAGAGATTTAGAAAAATATGACATCATCTGCATAAATGGCATCAGAAGAAAATTTTATATAATATTTTCTTAGTACTAACTCAGACTACCTGTGGTGTGGTGGGTTAGGGTTGCTGGCATTGTCCATTCCTTTATGACCACAGTGCACCCATCTTCTGATGGCTGCTTTCAGCAGGATAATGCAGCATTTCACAAGGCTCAAATCATCTCAAACTAGCTTCTTGAACTTGACAATGAGCTCTCTGTACTTAAACGGCCTCCACAGTCACCAGATCTCAATCCAACAGAGCACCTTTGGAATGTGGAGGAACAAGAGATTAGCATCATGGACATTAAGCCGACAAATCTGTGATACTATCATGTCAATATGGACCAAAATCTCTGAGGAATGTTTCCAGCACTGTGTCGGATCTGTGCCATGAAAAATAAAACCTGTTCTGAAGAAAAAAGGGGGTCCAAACCAGTACTAGCAAGGGTACCTAAAAATGTCCAGTGTTTATCTTTTTTTAACAATAATGCCAATAATGCACAAACGTTGACATTGATATAGGTGCAAATTTTGCCATACAATGGTTTTGCAGATAACTCAAATTATTGGGTAATCTATAATTGCATATAATTTCTGATAAAAAATAGAAAATACAGTGTAAAGTTTTGTGTATATTGATAGATTTTTCATTGTCTAACATGATTGATGATTCTTTGTAATATTTGATCAAAATAATGTTTGAATTAATCCATTTCAGCTGCTTTGCGTAAATGAAATTAACAACGGGTGTACTAGAGGACCAACTTTATCCGCGTTTCCATTAGTACCTACTCAACGTGGGTCGATTCCTCCCACACCGAGGTGGTACTCAGTTGTAATGGAAACACAAGAAGATCATGGTGAGTCGAGTTGACTGCACTGAGTAGGTACTAATCGAAACACTGCAAATGCGATGACCCCAAAGCAGGAATAGA
>VOQJ01012422.1:46482-59394 GCA_015052665.1 Apistogramma diplotaenia
ACCCCAAAGCAGGAATAGATTTTCAGGCGGAGGCCTCTGACTGTTTTTTCACTAGTTTTGTATAGTTTTGTATACGGTCAGTGTTACTGCTGGTAGCATGAGGTGATAACTGGACCCCACAGCTCTCAAGAGCATGGAGGAGATTCCAGGAGACAGGCAGTTACTCTAGGAGAGCTGCACAGGGCTGTAGAAGGTCCTTAACCCATCAGCAGGACCGGTATCTGCTCCCTTGTGCAGAACAGATTAAGCACTGCCAGAGCCCTACAAAATAACCTCCAGCAGGTCACTGGTGTGAATGTTTGACCAAACAATCAGAAACAGACTTGGTGTGGTCTGAGAGCCCGACGTCTTCTAGTGGACCATGTGCCAACTGCCTGGCACTACGGAGCCCTATTGGCATTTGCCATAGAATACCAGAATTGGGAAGTTCACCACTGGTACATTGTGCTTGTCACAGATGAGAGCAGGTTTATCCTGAGCACATGTGACAGACGTGAAAAGGTCTGGAGAAGCCGTGGAGAACATTATGCTGCCTGTAACATCGTTCAGCATGACCGGGACGCACAGACCTCTACAGGCTAGGCACAGACTAGGCACCTAGACTGCAATTTAGGTATCGTCATTTCACACTGCAAGTGTAAAAATGGTTAATAATGATAAAGAAGTGATTATAGGATTAAAAAATATAAAAAATGAGAAAATGACATTAGAAGCCCTGAACACTGTCTCAGATCTGTACATGACCGAAAAAAAGCAATGTGATAATGACACCTTTGTAGATAGGTCCTAACTTATTTTCCTCTTATAGGAACACCCAGACTACAGTGACTCGGTGTGTCATGCCTTCGTCCATGACATTTGTGACAAAATGGCCACCTTTCCATTTCCTCCTCAGAGCTTGGATGTTATTCTGGCAGTATTTGTGCTATCCTCCATTCACCCAGAGCGGTAGGTGAGGGTTAAAGTACAGAGATGGAAAAACCTGATGTCATTTATCACCTGCCAGCCAGCCAGCCAGCCAGCCCTTCCCCCTTCCACAACCTCCACAACCCTCCCTTTGCACAGCCTCAATGTCATTAGAAAACCTGGTTTGGAATGTAAACACATTTTAAACCATACAGTCTATATTTTGCCCATTGTTGCATGGATCTTTGTTAGATACAAAACTGGTGCATTATAACAAAAGTGATAGAATAATTACATTTTCTTGACAGTTTGCAAGGAGTTGTGAACCATCTGTCTGCCTACCTGAAACATGGAGGCAAATTCCTTTTCCGTGATTATGGGAGATATGACTTGTCCCAACTCCGATTTAAAAAGGGTAAGCCTCTAAATATACCTGTTACATAATTTTACCCCAATTTATTTTATATTTATACACCATTTTTGTGTGCGAGATTCTGTTTTTAAAGACATCCTTTGTCATTTAATCTACTCACTTAATCTTTTCCCACCAGGACGGTGTTTATCAGAAAATTTTTACACACGTGGAGATGGAACCTGCGTTTACTTTTTCACTAAAGGTACTGGTACTGATAGTATATGATAGTAATTGCACAAGTGTATAACACCTCCATGCTGATCAGTGCACTGAGATCAGTTTGTGGGGTTTAGGGACATGGTGTTTACATTCATTGGTGAATAGTTGTCATGGTTTTCTTGGCAAAAGAAGAACCCGGACTGCAAATCTGGTTGCTGACTGTATGCTTTTATGATTTACAGAGGAGGTTCATGATTTATTTTCCAAAGCTGGACTGGAAGAAATTCAGAATCTAGAGGACAGGCGTCTACAAGTGAACCGAGGAAAGAAAGTTGTAATGCGTCGGGTGTGGATGCAGAGCAAGTACAGGAAACCATATCCACCTTTGCCCTCGTAGCATTTCTTCATGCACAGCTTCAACTGGACCTATATTTTTTCATATTTTTTTAAAACGTCATACTTTTTATGCTTAAACCAGTTCATTCACGTTGGGGGGGGGGGGGGTGTTAAATATACATGTGAGCAATAAAACTCGATAAAAGCAAATAAAGAGAACTTTGGTGATTTCTACTTTTTGTTATTTTGTTAACATTTAGATACTGAGACAGGTTCAGGGAGTTGGGAAAAAACACTGAACATGCATTCGATTTTAAGATACAAAACTTCTAAAAGGTTTTGTATGTAAGAATGATTGAAATTAGATTAATTTCTGTTATTCAGTACCAGCAAATTAGGGATTGTACCAATATGCAGCCTAAACATAAGCTCAGCCATGTTGATTGAAGCTGAGTTATTTGCAAAAAAGCTGTCAGACTGATTCGACACTGCAGCCATGAAGAGTGAATCATTGGAGTCCTAGTTGTGAAAATATGAGTGGTAAATTAAAATTGTAAAACAGAAATAAAAATGGAAATTTTGTGTTACTAAACTAAAATAGTCAAATTTATAATGAAACTGTGGAAGCCACTGAAAAAACGCTAGGCGGAGCTAAGTTGAAATTTCGAGTTATCTTAAAAATTTGACAAAATAAGTATCTTGAAATTTCAAGCTACTTCTGAGTAACTTTACATTTTTAGATGAAAGCCTGAAAATTTGAGATAACTCAAAAGTTTGAGATACAACCATGAATTTTTGACTTATTGACAGTAATAAAGAAGAAGAAATCTGTGGTGGCAGAAACAAGCTTCCATACATTAATTTAAAAAAAATCATAATTTCGTTTTGACCGAGTCAAAGTTTTAATATCTTAAAAATCTTTTGTTGCATGTCAGAATCGTACCTTACTCTAAATAAATTGTCTGACTCTAGTAAATATAAATTACTGCATGATCTCTAACTTTGAGTCCTGTCAGAACTATAACAGCATTTTCATATTGTTTAATTTCAATCCTCAAACATACCGTTTACATTGAACGGTGTGTGAGAGTTTTAACTTCCACGTTAATCACATTGAGTTTGTGTGTAATGAAATGTGTTATAAAATAAAATTGCCATTTCCATTTTTATTTTACTTTTTTTGGGATGGGGGCATCCATAAGAAAAACATACTGATTACTTATTCTTACCTTTGAGCATCATATTTGGTATGTAAAAATAAAACATACAGTTGCCATGTTTATGTATGTTGTCACTCACTCTGGCAGAAAGAAAAAAAAAACACAGTATCACCCTCGCGATAAGAATTTTGCACACGATGCGTGACGTTTCATAGGCAACTACTTGAAGACGGAGAGGTGGCCCCGGAACCCGGACTCACTGCTGAGGTGTGAAGAGGTTTGTGTCCTTAAAACACAACAATTAGACATTTTCACAAAGTGGCAGTCACCGTGCCCGTGTAAAAACACGCGCGACACTCCAGTCGGTCAGTTTCTCAGTGTGTGTGAGAAAGCCTAACCACGTACGCTGCAGCACCTACACACGAAAAGTAAGCTTGATGAGTATCCAAAGTAGTGGAAGTTTGGAGGGGACGCCATCTTTGGTCCCAGCTCTCCACGTCCCCAACACGGACTGTGTTTTCAGCTACATACCACGGCTGTGGTGAAGGTCCGGAAAGGTATCGTGAAACGTTTTAAGACGCACGTCTTTTCTACTTGTTCTTTTAGGTCATTTTGTGCAAAATGAAGGGAAACCGTATGAAAATGACCGAGCAAATCTTGGTGGCGAAATCTGCTCGCTAGCTAACGTTACAGTAACGCGTCAGCTCCAAAGTCCATTGAGCCTGTTTGGCTAGCTACTAGCACTGAAGACACAGGACCGTCTTTCTGTGCCCAGGCCAGTGCAGTAACCTTAAGACTAGTGCAATGGCGATCAAGCATTACTAAAGCAAAAAATGTTGCTGTTGTAGTCGGTGCATCCTCCATTAGGCATGCTGCCTGTTTAAGAGCACACATTAGCCAGTTACCGAAAATCATGTGCAAGTGGTGATAATCAAGCAATTTCTAGTAATGGGTAATGGATTGGCAGCAGCCAGTGTAAAGGTGTGCACCGCATCGTTAGCAATCCTTTGTGTGTTAACTGGTGTTTTCCGTCCATCAGTGTCCACGTTATCTACATGATTGGCGTTGTTTATCTTAGCGATAGGCAGGGGTCTTACATCGGCTTTTATTCTGGAAGTATTTGCGGTCTTTAACTTGTCACTTTGCTATATGTGCTAATGCACTGGATGCTTGGTAGCCTTGTTTGACCTTAGCTCTTTACTCTAAGTAATGCTAAGTGTTTGTGTAGAGATGATCCACCAAACTGAAGGAGAACTCATGGTTGGGCTGTGCTGCATGCTATCCATCACGCTATAAAATACCTCTCTAGTTGGCACTTAATATTAATCACGCTTCCTTGGACATTAGTAGTTTTCATTGGATGTTGTAATGATGGAGGACTGTACTTGGCCTAGGACACAGAGGAATCCCCCCCACCCCCTTTTGTATCCAGTGATTGACATAAATGATGGCTGGCTACATCAGACTATACTATAATCTGTGCTGTTTATTTTGTCTTCAAGTTGCCAGTGAATGGAGTCGGATTGAAATAGCCTGCTCATCTAATGTCAGAGATTTTTTTTTAAGACTTTTTAAGTCTCTGCCATAAACAGGTGGTCAGCTTGTCTGCTGAGCAGCATGGAGTTAAACACATCCACAGCAAGGGCTGTAAGGGTTCAACCACTAGCTCCTGCAGGGGCTCGAATATAGATAATATTTATGCTCTGAGGCCTTCATGTTTGAAACAAAAGCAAATCCTTGAGAAACAATATGCAGCTCATGTGTATTTATGGCGTGAAACTGGCATAAACATTCAGGGCGAAATGGGAGATGTGGTTATGGATCTGTCTCAGCAAAACCAAGTCATAAAAATGGAAAATGATTGGTGGATTCTCTACGACAGCGGACATTTCGGAGCTTATGTTATTCCCTGCATAAGTTTTATACTTTCTAACCAAGAGGTAGCGAGGTGAAAATTGTGCTGATTATTTAAGTCACTTGAAAATAAAGCATATGTGTTGAGGGGCTTACTATATTTAGTAAATATACTGGTTTGCTTTTGTTTTTTTTGCACATATGTCATACTTCCATGTTTCAGATCAGATTTAATATTAGACAAAGTTAAACTGAGTAAATACAAAATAGTTTTTAAACAATGACTTTATTCACTGGAAAACAATTGACGACAGGTTAGAAAAGGGCTACAAAGCCATTTCTGAGGCTTTGAGACTCCCAGAGATCCATGATGAGAGCCATTATCCACAAGTGGAGAAAACTTGAAACGGTGGTAACCCTTCCCAGGATTGGCCGCCCTACTAAAATTATTCCAAGAGCGCTTTGATGAGGAAGTCACAAAAAGAACCCAGAACAGCATCTAGACCTCGCTTGTCACGTGTTTTAGTTAACATCTGTGATCATGATTAAACAATGCTTTGGTATGACCTTAAACAGACTGTTCATGCTGGAAAACCCTCCAGTTCTGCAAAGAAGAGGGATGTGAAAGACACACTGGCAGTCATCGCAAACGCTTGATTGCTGTTCTTGCTGTCAGGGATGGTGCAAGCAGTTATTAGTTTTAGGGGACAATTACTTTTCACATAGGGCCAGGTAGGGTTAGATAGTCTTTTTCTCTTAATAAATGAAATCATCATTTAAAAACTCCACATATTATTTACTCTGGTTATCTTTGTTTTAAAGTTAAATTTTGATTTGATTCATTTTTCACAGCACAGCTATTATGAGAGAAAAAAATGCTTGCATACTATTTTTTTTTTCTCTCAAATTGATGAAGATGCCACATGTGGCAAACATAGCTCCGTTAATTAGGTGACCTGCAGTAAATGATCTCTTGAGCAGAATTTTATTAAAAAGTCACAGATCCACTGTGGCAAACATGCCAAGTTGCTTTTATTTATTAGGAGAAAAATGGCCTGTTGCTGAGAAATGCCTCATAAACAAACAAATGCTCGTGTTTGCACAGGGTTGTTAACATTATCAGACTCATGATGAGTTTGACCTTTATTTCTTAATTATGCGCTTAAGGTAAAGATGCGTCAGTCAGCGTGTAAACCACATCACTGTTGTTTTATATCCAGTTATATTTTGCTTGTGGAGCATAAATGCGACAGTTTTATGTGATACTGAATACATTTGATGAACAGCAGGCCAGTTAAACATTTGAATCGCTGTGGTAGTTATTTAAAAAGGTAACTGATCATGTGGGCTTTCATTGAGGGGCTAATAGCATGTCAGAAGTAAAAATATCCTAGCGCAGTTAATGTTTCTTTTTAAGTAGCTATTGATCTTTCTGAAAAATTAAGGCATAACAGCGTGTTGGAGCCGTTGTTTGTGAATGACACTGATTGGCCAAGAGGGGATTTTAATTAATGACATCACACGTGACTCTTTTCATCATAGACACTAATGTCTTCGTTGTGCTTAGTGAAATGAGGCCATTTTATCAGATATCATTTCACAAGTCAGCTGTTTTCTGTCTGTTACAACCCGTTTGTCAAGTTGCTTTTTGTTGTTTGTAAATGTATTGTAATGAGAAGATGTAACAAATTACTTATTGTTTATCTTTGTGTGTGCAAGCTGTTGTGTAAAGTCCTCTAGGCCTAAATGAAGTCCAGATTCAGGCCTAACATGATTGAAAGATTTATTTATTTGAATGTGAAACTGTGTGTGTGGTTTTATCCTAGTTGACAAACACAAATAAGCAGGACAATCACATTCATGTTGTACCTATTGTTTCACTCGGTTTACAGAGATGTATAATTTTTTATTTCTGTGTGGGTTTCTTGTTGCACTGCTGAAATGTTTTAGCCAGAATTACATTTATTTTGGTTTCAGCGGTTTAAATGCACCTCCTCTGGCAATTTATATTGTAAATTAGAAGATTATTATTTTAACCCATCTTTAGTTCACATTTATAATCCTAGCCGGTATAATTTTGAACATATTCAATGTGTTATGTCTTTCCTACCCTTAAGTGGATTTTGAAAATCCCTGCCTACTGTACTCTGAGCTTGAATGCAGTGCCAAGGCTCCATAGACCTTTCAAAATGGTTGTCTCATTAAAGCACAGATTTAGTGAGCAGGCACCTCTGAGTCTGCAGCAACACCAAAGCCCATGGTGCTCCTGTATCATTCCCGCAGGAGCGCTGTGTTCAGCATTGCCTAGCAGTTGAGATGTTGCCCTTGGATTTTAATGATTAAAAAAAAACACACATACACAGCAAATTTCTGAATGTGTCCTCTGCACTTGGAGATGGAACACATTCTTTTAGATATCTTTTGTTATTGAAGTGTTTGGCGTATACCTGTAGAGTTGACATAATGAAAACTAGCTCATCTCAGTGCTCAGTGAATAAATATAGGAAAACCTGCTTCGGGGATGCCACCGGGAAGCTGGCAGAAATTTGGTCTCTGCCTGCATCCTAAGCCAGACTAAAATCCGCTCACCCCTCAGAGTTTTAGTCACATTAATCATGATTCTGCTCATAAGCTTACTGCTTATGAGCAGAATCATCTGCCCACTGGAGTGGGCGCTAAGTGGGTTCAATTAAGCTGATCCTTGAATAACGGAGACGTACTGTGAATTGTTGCTAATCCTCCCAGGCACCATGGAGGAGCTGCACAGCCTGGACCCCCGGAGACAGGAGCTGCTGGAAGCACGCTTTATGGGCGGAGTCAGCGGCAGCACAGGGGGCAGCACCGGCAGCACGAGCGGGGGAACCAAAGTGAGTTAGAAATTAGGATTTAATTTAATTGATTGTTTTGTTTCCTGTTGGAGATTCTATTCAGTTACTAACTGTTGCTATTGGATGTTTGTTTTTTTTAGGGCTTAACCAATAATGAATGTTCAAATCACAGTTTTGGAAGTTTGGGATCCTCAAGCGACAAGGAATCAGAGGTAAAGGTCCATATCTTTAATCTACATTTGACCACATTTACATAGCCCAGGTTAATCATCCTCGACTGGTCCTGTCGTGTTCTCTATACATATTGCTTGCAGACCTCTCACATCCATATTGTTTCCCTGCTGGTATGCAGAAGAGCCCAGCTGATGTGTTAACCTTAGAAGCAGACTTGCACTTTAGAAACCTGAATGGCTGTATGTGTGCTCGCTATAGTCTGATATGTTGGCATAAATATACTCAATATATACTTGCTTTAAAATAATCGGGGGATAAGTATTTATGTCCCCTTTTTTTTTAAAATTTCCTTTATTTTGATTACCTTTTATTCTGTAAATGATGAATATTTTTTTTCAATCTTGAATTGTCGTTTTGTTTTCATGCTGGTGGGGTTTTTATAATCTTGATATTTATTTTTTTAAATCAAGATATGTTTAATATATTTTTGTCATGAAGTACTCCTGTAATAAATCTTGTCATATGTTCTCTCTTGGGTTTGGTTTTAAAGTTGTATTTCCTTGCCTTTTGTAGGGGTCTGATGTGAAAAGAGGGAGTTCTCCTGCTTATTCGGTGGGTAACTTATCAGATATGAACATGAACAGTTAGCATTTGAGGCCTGGAGATTTGTCTGGTTAACCCCGCTGTTAGCAGTGATCCCTCTGAGTTCAGGGTGACAAAATCTATGAGACGATATAGATACAAAGTTATCACTACATGGAGAACACGGCAGCAGTGTAGATTAAGATTCAGAGTGTCTGTTGTGCAGTAATCCTACTGTAAAATGATCCAAAATAACATTAATGTTTCAGACTCCAGAGAAGAAACAGACTGAAACAGCCAGAGGCAGGAAAAGGAAACCTGAGATCCAATCAGAGAGCAGCCAAGGTACGTGTCATTCTGTTAAACGGGTTATAATTATTTTACTCTTGTTGATTATTCCTGTAAAATATGTTTAATAAATCACAGCACTCCTCCCTATTTTCTCTTGATAGGAAAATCAACTGTGCGAGGACCCAAAATAAGTGATTATTTCGACGTAAGTTTTGTCAGACATGACATTATGAAAACAAAGTGCCCAGAAAATAACGTGTGGTATATCTGTGTGTCTGAGGATCTGAGGCGTAATCCGCTTCCTGTCTGTAACTGCATTACAGTGAAATAAAAGGAACCACTGGCTGTCTGCTGTTACCAGATCTTAAGCAGCGATGCTACTTATCCTCTCTTTATCTTGCAGTTCCAGGGAGGAAATGGGTCCAGTCCTGTGAGAGGTCCCCCACCAGTGATTCGTTCACCCCAGAATTCACATTCCCACTCGACTCAGGGCACTTCTGTAAGCTACGATAAAGGCAAAATAACCCTTCTGCAGCTCAGTTTAGTGCTGATCTGTTTTAAATGAAATAAAGTCGCTCTCTGTGTTGCAGGTTAGACAAAATAGCTCATCTCCTACTAGCCTGTCTTTTGGGGACCATATGATACATCCAAAGCAACTAGCAGTCAAATTTGTTCAGGTGAGAAGGATTTCTGCATCCAGTCATAAACATGTTTATTTATTTATACTCCTGAGCATGTATTTAACAGCGCCTTTTGTTTTCCACTTTAGACTGACCTTACAGTGTTAAAATTGGCTGCCCTTGAAAGCACCAAGAATCTAGACCTTGAGAAGAAGGAGGGCAGGATAGATGACCTGCTACGGGTAAGACTGAACTGTGATTTATTACTGTAGTTTAAAAACAAAGTGGCTAAAATGCAGTATTGTTTTATAGTGAAACCCTTAATTTGTGTGTCTGCATGGCAACGTCACAGCATTCGTGTGTCATTTTCTGCTTCACAGGCAAACTGTGATCTCAGGAGACAGATAGATGAGCAGCAAAAACTACTCGAAAAATACAAGGAACGCTTGAATAAGTGCATCACCATGAGCAAGAAGCTGCTAATAGAAAAGGTGTGCGAGCTATTTTCTGTACCCCACGTTGTGAATGTTTGTGTGTCTGTGAACCTGCATGCAGACCTGTATTTTATGTTCTTCAGAGCACCCAGGAGAAGCAGGCCTGTCGGGAGAAGAGCATGCAGGATAGACTACGTTTAGGTCATTTTACCACAGTGAGACACGGGGCCTCCTTTACCGAGCAGTGGACAGATGGCTATGCCTTCCAAAACCTTGTCAAGTGAGAAGCTTTTGGATTGTTTGTGTCCCACTTATTCTTGTTTTTCTTTTCTTAATTAAGCTTTGCATATTTTAAGTTTAGCCCATGGTGCACACCTTGAAGCTGCACAGTACATGCACATTTAATCCCTTGCTACTGAAAAGTTGTGGGTTGTAAGCTGAGCTCCAGGGCTTCTTTTCCCGGGACAACTGTCATGTCAGTTCTTTAAATTATTCACTTTTCTTAAGAGCGTGCTATTTTTCACTGTATCATTGTACACAGTATAATACAGTTACAAAGCTTTTGTGTAATTTTATGGAGTTAGTTCTTCATCGCAGCCTGCACCTGCCGTATTTCCAGCATCATATTCAAATTGCAAATTCGAAATTTTGGCCGTACTCCTAAAAAGTTACAGCTTTGAATGCGTCCCTCGGCAGGCAGCAGGAGTGGATAAACCAACAGAGAGAGGACATCGAGAGGCAGAGAAAACTTCTTGCCAAGAGGAAACCTCCATCCTCCAACAACTCCCAAACACCCACCACAAACTCAGAGCCAAAGCAACGGAAAACCAAGGCGGTGAATGGAGCAGAAAGCGATCCCTTTCTAAAACCCAGCCTACCTCAGCTGTAAGTCCACGCCTGTGTGCATGTGACCAGCCGTTACTTTGACCGAGACCCTGTAATTCAGTTGGATAGTTGTTGTTGTTTTGGTTTTTTTTTTGCATTTTTACCAGTAAAGCAGACTTTAACAGCCTATAGCACAGCACTAACTAAATACTGTTGATCTAGGCTAATGCTTTTCCTCCATATTTCTGCCTCATCCCGGAAAGGCTGACGTTAGCAGAGTACCATGAACAGGAAGAGATCTTCAAATTGCGACTTGGACATCTGAAGAAGGTTTGTGGAAATGTTGAACCTGGTAAACATAATATTTTGTTTGATCAATCAAACTTTCATGATGGTTAATGTAGTTCAAAGTGCGTCTCAGGTGACTGACAAAATAATAGGGCAAAAACAATACGCAGTAACAAACACAAAACATGAGAGAGAGGAAATATTTGAAATGGCATAAAAGAAGGATAAATAAAATTTAATTAACCAAAATTAGAAAATAAATGAAATAATTAAAATGCTAAAATACCATAAAGATAAATGCATCATAAGATAGACTCACGTGTATGTCAACGAAATAACGAAACACGGAGTAAAAATCCAAAATAAAAATAAACATTAAAGCAAAGTAAATGGATTTATTCAGTTTTTACAGAATAGATTTTAACTTTAATTTCATCCACAGCCCATGATGTACGGAAGTTTCTTTTAGCTTTTTTAAAATTTTATCTGACTTGTGAAAGATCTTCTATATGATGTTTGTTTGAGCACTCAGCTGTTATTAGAAATGTTGAGTTCTGAGTAAGTAACATGACCTGATTCCAAAAGGCATAAAAGTGTAAATGAGACATTTCAGTGACTGTTTTAGACCAGAGTTTTTAGCCCTGTTTTACACACTCACAATAAAAAAGTTTGAGTGCTGTACACCCCTTATTACTTAGTAAGCCCCCTGTGGCACGGCTTGTAAAAGCTCTTTGTTTGCACCTAAATTCTTGTTTGAGGACGTTGTTCCCTCCTCCCTGTAAAAGCTTTTTAGCTCTGTTAGATTTTTGGGCTATCTTGCCTTTGATGCTCTCTATGGATCTAGCTGCAGATTTTTACACCAATCCCAAGCAAAACTATTAGTTTACACCTTTCATGGTGGCCACCTGTGATGAGTCTTCATGAATGTCCATTTTTGTGCAGGTGGGGGCTGTACGGTAGAGCTGAGCCGTGCTGCACCACCTCTCCAGGTTTTGCTCAATCTTCCTGAAGGATGGTGTTCTTAGCCTTTCAAACCTCATTTTTATCTCCACCCTTTCTGTTAACTGGCATTTCTTAATTACATTATGAACAAATTAACAGCTTCCTAAAAACCCGGTGCTTTCTTCCTCACAGCCGTCTTTTGCTTTGTCAGCATAAATTAGCTTGTGGCTGCTGATTTTTGGGCCACAGTTCGAGTATTTTCATAAAGCTTTGAAATTTGCATTAGTTGACCTTTCCCAATGGTTGCAAACAAACAAGCCTTACAAGTTCATCAGTGACTGAGCTTGAATCACTCGGGATGCCCATGCTTTTCCCTTTTTCACCCTGAGAAGATACAAAAAATACTGATATTTAAAAATAATAATAAAGAACTGTATCTCTTATGCCTTTTTGAATCTGTTCACCATTTTAGAGTTTGACTAGTGGCCGGACTTCCTGCATTCATCTTTTCAACCTGATTCTCCCGTTTAAGTGAAAAACATGTTCCTTTAGTGCGGATCACCCAAAAAAATACAGGGAACCTCTAATTTATTCGTTGTTTTAATGACCCAAACATCGCTGGAAGGACCAAACGGACCCTGTACCAAGTCATCTGTTATATTTAATTCAGAGCTCATCGTGTGCACGAGTGGGGTTTTTATTAACTTTCCTTGTAGGCAGTGCTCTGAAGTTCCTTCTGTGCATTTGTGTGTTTGTGTACTTGAATCATTTATAGGAAGAAGCTGAGATCCAGGCAGAGCTCGAGCGTCTGGAGAGAGTGCGCAACCTTCACATTCGGGAACTGAAGAGAATAAATAATGAAGACAGCTCGCAGTGAGTCTTAATCTCTTTCCTTGACAGATGCTGCACTGACACTGGAACACGATGTACAAGCAAGGCTGCGGTCCTCCATAAAGGGTTATGTTATGCAAAATTAAGCTTCGTGTGGTTTCTGAATATTATTTCTCGTTCCCAGAGTGTTGTGAGACCTGGTAAAATATGGATGGGGGGGGGGGGGGGTCTCTCTTTCAAATTCAGGGGGTGGAACACCCCGTTCCC
>VOQJ01012422.1:59414-88935 GCA_015052665.1 Apistogramma diplotaenia
CGGGGTGAATGTGGGTGGGGGGGGGGGGGTGTCTCTCTGTCAAATTCAGAGTGTCTGAACTCGCTGTTCCGCATTATAGATCATCGTGACGTCAGTATGGGGGTTAAGCACCACCCGCAGCTGGCAAACCTCAACCTCTTGAATTCTGACTGAGCAGCTTGCAGTCTGCCATCATTTCCCCGCCGTGTCCGAGCTCTGTCTGCGAACTCGAAGATGTCTCAGATACGAGCGAACCAAATTTCTGTTCTGTGCTCACTCTTGAGGTCCACGAGTCTTCGTATCCGGGGGAAACTGAACGTCTTCCCAGTGGATTGCTTGCATTGATGATGGTAGTGTCCTCAGAGCAGTAGAAATCTTATTGTTGGCACATCATGCTGTTGATGTGGCTGACAACATAACATTTGCTCTGATCGTATGCCCACAAGCTAGAGCTGTGTGGAAACTGTAATATTTGAGGGAGGGGGACAATTCTGACCTTTTATTACCACATGTAAGACTCACAAGGCCACGGCTGTGCTGTGATTTGGCAACAACAACCCTTATAAGAAACTTTTAGAAGTGTTTTTTTGTTTTACTAAAATTTGAAACTTTAATGATTTATGTGCCTTTTAACTTTTTAACAAGGGGCATCACATGACACTTTAGCTTAACTTGTCTGCTGAACTGAACTGATCTAGCCAAGGTAATGTTTAATAATTTCTCATTCTTTTTCCGCCCCATCTAAAGATTTAAAGATCATCCAACGCTGAATGAAAGATACCTGCTCCTGCACCTTCTAGGCAGGGGGGGCTTTAGTGAAGTTTACAAGGTAAGCCATTAAGCGCTGATGTCGTCATTTACAACATGGAAAAGGCACTCGGGAGGCGTCGCTGTGCCGGTTTAATCTGTTACTGTGTCGTTCAGGCCTTTGACTTGATTGAACAACGATATGCTGCTGTGAAAATCCACCAACTTAACAAGAACTGGAGAGAAGAGAAGAAAGAGAACTATCACAAGTACGTTGGCGTGAATGTGTGTCTGCCATAGCACGTGCACCCCCCTGCTTTGGTTGCTAATGGCGTGCTAAATATAATGTCCACAGGCACGCATGTCGAGAGTACAGAATACACAAAGAGTTGGACCATCCCAGGATTGTGAAACTTTACGACTACTTCTCACTGGACACGGACACGTTAGTCGCTCGGTGCATTTTGTGTTTTTCGACACCTTCCACTTGCCGTAAAATGCGGGATGTAATTCTCGCTTCATTTGTGTCTTTAATAGGTTTTGCACTGTTATGGAGTATTGCGAGGGCAACGACCTGGATTTCTACTTGAAGCAGCATAAACTAATGTCTGAGAAGGAGGCGCGGTCCATAGTCATGCAGATTGTGAATGCATTAAAATACCTGAATGAAATCAAACCCCCCATCATCCATTATGACCTTAAACCAGGTAATCACCCCCTTCTGAACAACTGATTAATCTTAACCAGTTCACCCCCCTCGGATTAATAGCTTCCTGATTGAGCTTGATTACCGACCATCGCAGCGCTGACCTCATGTGTTCTGATTTCCAGGTAATATCTTGTTGGTGGATGGCACAGCCTGTGGGGAAATTAAAATCACCGACTTTGGTCTTTCCAAAATCATGGACGACGACAACTATGGCGTAGATGGGATGGACTTGACATCGCAGGGTGCAGGAACTTACTGGTGAGACAAAATGCCCTTAAATCACAAGTAGCAATAGCACACGACAGGCATGCTCCTTTATAAACAAATATCTGCATCATATTTTAACTTCTTTTGTAGCAAACTGCATTTCAGCCAGTAGTGATGGAGATCTTTTAAAAGTTGATGAAATTGTGGGCACAGAAAAGCACCCGTCAGATTTGATCCACCATGCAGTACCATCTGGAAAGTGTCTGATTGGCAACGGCTTTATTTTTCAGCATCATAATAATCTCAAACACACTGCCGATGCAGTAAAAGCACTACTGGATAGAAAAACACACAATAGAACAGTCAGTCATGGATTGGCCTCCGTAGAGACCAGACCTCATTACTGAAGCGGTGTGGGATCATCTTGACAGAGAGCAGAACAAAAAAGGCCGCCAACATCCAAAGAAGAGCTTTGAATGTCCTCCAGAAGCCTGGAGAACTTTTCCTGAAGACTACTTAAAGAAATGACAAAGCTTGCCTGAGAGAGTTCAGGGGGTTGAAGATCAAAGGTTATCATACCAGATGATTGCTGTAGCAAAATATAAAGAAATGAGGGGCACTGATGATTGGGTCGCACAGTAAACACTGTGTGTGTGTGTAATGTTACATTTTTATTTGTTGAGGGATTGAGAATGGACATGTATACCATCCACCCCCCCTCCCCCTCCCGAGTGATTAATCTGAAAATTATTCCTGTGCAAACATTTGCCAAATTATTTATGGAACGTGTAACATGAGTGTGATCAACTGCCTGTTCAGTGAAGCTCTCGTCCTGCTGTTGAACTTCGACTCCATCATCATAGACTTCAGCTGTAGTTCTTGTTCTCCACCTGCTGCAGGTTCAAAGTTGTGCTGTGGTTCACAGTGCGTCTCCAGTGCAGAGTCATTTCACCAGCCGCAGTCAGAATTCACTTGGTCTTCCTCTGCACTGCTCTTATGACTGTAGATAAAGGACAATGGTGCATTCTCTCTTTATCATGACAGTATAAATGATATAGCCATTTGTGGCATCACTCATTGGTTATTGCTCAGCTAACTGGTAAACTGCACACTTACTGGCTAACAACCTGACTGGATCATCTTCCTTTCTGTCTCTTTAAATGGCTCATTTACAAAATGAAATTGAAACCATTGAGTGAGCACATAATCCTGTTAGTGTTACCGAGGTCACACAGGAAGGGATCCAGGGGTCCTTTTCCCATAGACTTCTATACAAACAGAAAACATGGGGGTCAGCCCTAGTGGCCATGAGGAATGCAGGTTTAAGGCACTATGCTGTCTATGATTGTGCATTTGAGTTGCTTTAAAATGCTGCCTAGGGCCACCAGTGGCCCCCGGAGTACACTTTTGATGACACTTGCTTTGCATAATTAAAGTAACCCATAAAACTGATAATAAACTGATAATAAAATAGAAATGTCCAAATAATGTACAAGTAACAGTGCTGACTGTAAATATGTGAGTACCAGCCACTAATTTTATTTTTGATGATTATTGTGGTGTCAGGTACTTGCCTCCTGAATGTTTTGTGGTTGGTAAAGAACCTCCAAAGATCTCCAACAAGGTGGACGTGTGGTCCGTGGGTGTCATCTTTTTCCAGTGTCTGTATGGAAGGAAGGTAAGGATGACGGCATGTCTTTCAGCAGTGTTGCTGTTGATTTGTAGTTCATGCCTGGTGATAAAGCGCTGTCCTTCTCTCCAGCCTTTTGGCCACAATCAGTCACAACAAGACATCCTGCAGGAGAACACCATACTCAAAGCTACCGACGTTCAGTTCCCCGTGAAGCCAGTTAGCAGTAACGAAGCAAAGGTAGCAGAAGTCGCACAGGGCTTTTTTTTGTCTTTAAAATATCATCATGCATTATGGCTTGTTAATTTTTAATACATTCTCCCACTTTCAGGCCTTCATAAGGCGATGCCTGGCATACAGGAAGGAGGACCGGATCGATGTTCACCAGCTGGGAAGCGACCCCTACCTGCTCCCGCACATGCGGAGATCAAGCTCCTCTGGAAATCTGCAAATGAGTGCTGCTGGCTCCAGTCCAGCATCCTCCAGCAACATCTCATATTGACAGTTTTTTGAATTGTGGCAAAAACTAAAACTTGATGACTGAAGTTGCACCTGCAGAGCTCTTCAGAGGCTTCGGCTCGGGAGGGGAGAGGAGAAGAGGCACAGCCAGCGATGGAAGGAACAGGGACTCGGGATGGAGGGGCATCGCCTGACATCCTCTAACCTGTGCCAGGCTTCTACTTGTTTACCAGAGCTTGATCAATTGGAGGGGATGTGTTAAAGGACATGGATAAATGGATCTTTTTGAAGGTCTGACAAAAGCACTGAAACTGACTACATACCTTGAAGAAAATGTGACTGGACATTCTGTTCGGATCTTGCTGATGGACTAAGCCTTAAAGGGCCAAAGGAAGACTTTGGCAGCCCACCATTTAGATGAAATAACATGGTCCTGCCAGGGTGCAAACGATTCAGCTGCTAGAAGTTAATTTACTGTGAGGAGAGGACAGTCATTGTTAAGTAGAACTGCAAAGATTTCACCATTGATTTGGGTAATTTTGTTTTTTCACAAATGTTAGGCTTTAATTTGAGTTACTTAGCCACGAGAATGTAAGGTGTAGCATACAAGTGGCAACTAGTGTCATGTAGATTGGGACAGCCTTCTTATGTTTAATGCACAAAATAACCAAATGTAGAAAAATTGAATTGTATAAAAAAAAACAACCCTATGCAGGAATATTAACAGATTAATTGGAAACTGTATATGCTGTACAGGTGAATTTTCAAATTTTGAGCTGCAGCAGAAACGTGTACAAAGAGTTCAAATTTTTTCCCGGCGTAAGAGTAGTTTCCTGGAGTGGTTTAATTTTGCTGCTTCGTTGCTCTTCCTGTTTAAGGGCTGTATGTTCCACTTCGGGTACAAATTGTACAGTTCTGCTAAGAGTGAATAAATGCCAGGAAACTTTTTCTCCCCATTACTTGTATTGTACATAATCATTATTGCTTACCCCACTCTACCTGCATTTATGTATATGATTAGACTGACACCCTCTGGTGTTGTTTAGTACTGCATAACTGGAAGCCATACTAAGGTTACTGACAAAAGGCTAACATAGAGAAAATACATCAGTTTAATCAAGGTAACGATATCTCACTTTACAAATATTTTTATACAAGACAAAAAAAAATGGCTGCAGTGAGCAAGCTTTGTTTTCTAACGAAAGTATAAATTACAGCACTACCCTCCCATTATGTAGTATAATCCTTGAAGATGCTGACTTTTAAAACACATTGAGTTTGTTCTGTGACGGGATGTTTAAACTCCAATATGTTCTCGGTCTTCCTTACACTGACAAAACTGCCTTTCGGATGCAGGACCTTTCTCCTGACACTATTTTCAGGACGGGATGTCCTGCATTTATTGCCAGTTCCATTATCTGTTGAGCTCGTACAACAACCCTGATGGTCGGAGCGTACGAGTAATTTGTCAGCGGAGTGCCAGGGTGAATGGGAAGGTTACAGCGTAAGGACTTCAGAGAGCATGCAGACCATCCTCCAGTTTTTGCTCTGCTAAGATGAGTTTACAGACATTGTGATATTTATTGATCCAGAGGTGGTCGCTGATGGTGAGTTGGGGGTTTTGGCCAGGAAACTGTTCATTAGGATAGTGGAAGGAGGGGATGTACTATCCTGTGTAACAGCAGGAGAAGTACTGGCAAAGACTGGGGGCGCAGCAAAGTTGTGAAGAGTTGCACTAGGGGCCAAACCCGGCAGGTTGAGGGCTGGAAGAGGAGGGAGACCTGCAGAGGACAAACAACCCTTTAGTCAGCAAAATTGTGACTCTTCTTTTATACATAGGATGTGCATAAACATGAATTTTTCAACTTTTTCTTCTAACTGGAGAAGGTGGCTTCCTAAAGCACTTTCAAACAGGAGGGTCATAAGTCACAATCCAATTTTTTTGAAAAAATGTATTTAAAATTTAAGGTAAGTTAATATTCCATGACTCAGGAAGTTTAAAATCATTTAAAATGATTGCGAAGGAGCTTCAAAACAAACATGTAGCATGGTGGGAAATTAAAGGAAATGTGTGCGTCATTGGATGGATGAGACTTGGCGTAGAAAGCACTTGAAGCACTCAAATAGTGGTGAGGTGCCATATAAGTACCAGCTCTGGTGACCAAAGACCAGAAAGGTTCAGTGTCAGAAATTTAGGGGTAACATTTTCAGTACATGTCTGCTGCTACGACCCACATCTACAAACCAGGTGCAGTGACAGTATAGTAGACATGCAGCATGTGCATGCACACAAACAATGCAAAGCTCTTTTTTTATACATACTTTATCCCAGCTGTATAATTACATCAGACTCGAGCACATTTGAGAAAACAGAATTGTACCTGTATGCTGTAATCCAACTCCTGGCGGCAATACGTGACTCACATCTGGCAAGGAGACATTTAGGTTTGGTAAATTAGGAAAAGGTGGAAGACCTCCAGGTAGGGGCATTACACCTGTGCAACAAAAAAAAGAGGAGACTCATAGGTGTAGCAGACTAACATCATAGATCAGAAAGTATGGGTTTTATAGAGCTACAAGCACCTAAAGTAATTTAACTGACCTGGTAGTGTTAAGGCAGGACTGACAGACAGTGGAACATTTTGTGAGAGGGTTACTTGGCTGTGCAGCGGGACAGCAGCAGCTCCTGAAATCATTAAAAGGACAACCATAAGGAGACATAAGTTTTGTTCTTCCATTTAGATTTCACTTGAACTCCAAATTAATTTCAGTGATGGCTCGTTATCAGATCAGTTCAAACTAAGCAGTCAGAGGTGGCGTACCTGTATGGCTGCTCAGGACTGATGTTGGATTTGAGCTGACCGACAAGCCGGCGAGACCCTGCTCCAATCCCGTCGAGGCAGAAGACGACACAACAATCGGAACAGTTGGAACGACAGCGGAGAGGTGGACCTGATAACCAACAGTGCTTTGTATCAGCACAACACTGGAAGCCACACAATGATGTTTACTTGTGGATGCAACATATTAAAAGATGCCAGTTTACCTCTGTGAAGCCATCTTTCGGTGACGGAGGTGGTTCATCGTGAGTCTGTGTTGGGAAACTGATCTTCTTACCCTCTGCAAATGGCAGGGTAGGTATCCTGTGCAGGTAACCATAGCCAATCCCACAGCCTAGACTACATGGCAGAAATATAGAAATACTGTGAGGGAACAGCATCAGACACACTTTAAAAAAAAAAACTGGCACTCTTTCCAAACCAACTGAACCTTACGAGTAGGTGTATCTATGCCTTGATGTAGTAAAGTGGTTTTCTTAGCTGCAAGGCCCACAATTTGAACTAGCTTTTGTTCATTGACCATGTCTACATGCCTAAATGCACTGGGTTGCTGCTACGTGATTGGCTGGTTAATTCTTATATCATGACCAAACCAGTTACAGATGATGTCAAATAGTAACTTTAAACTCTTAGAATCTGGTATAACAGCTGTATTAACATGCTATCAATTAAAAACATACGGCATATCAAACTCGCGGCCCGCTTCCGGCCACGCCCCCTACTTCCGGCCGAGAATTGGCGTTAAAAATATGGTACAAATAGGCCCTTTAAGTTACTTTTTTGACATTCCGCTCAACCCTCTTAACTGGAGAAGAAAGTGGAATGTCAAAAAAGTAACTTAAAAGGGCCTATTTGTGCCATATTTTTAACGCCAATTCTCGGCCGGAAGTAGGGGGCGTGGCCGGAAGCGAGCCGCGAGTTTGAATTCTACATTAAAGCAGGCGGTTGTGGCTTTGTCTCCAATGTGCCAGCAGAACCAAGTGTACATTATCTTCTTACACGATATCATGAACGCTCACACATTTTAACTGGCAACAGAAGCTTTTTCTTGGTGTCTGCCATACCTGCCCTCTCCACCCCAGTCAGAGTTGGGAGTGATGACCACCTCGCGGCAGTTGTCTGCGTCAGTGTTGTAAACATACAGCTTCAGCTCCTTCCCTTCATGCGTTTCGATGAGGGAAAACAGATCCTCGCTCTGTGAAAGAAGCAGACCGAGTTAACTTGTGGCCGGTTTAATTCAGCATTTAGATAAAAATAACCGTAAGCGGGTACCTCAGTCATGGCGGTGTCTGCTCCTATAATGTAGTCCACGTGAGGCCTCAAACCTGCCAGGGCCGCCGGAGAGTTCGGCTCCACTTCCTGGATTCAAAACTCGACTCATGAGGTCACAGGAACAACTCAAAGCTCAAATGCTTCGCTAAAAATCTGCACACTCACCAGGACGTGCCAAATGTTTTCATTGGCTCCCTCGAAGCTGCAGAAGCGAATGCTGACTCCCAGAAGCCCCTGGCCGCCCCACATGTTGCTGGGGGTGACGGTCGTCTCCCGCACGGCGAGCGTCTTGCTGCTGTACAACAACATCTTGACAGGCCTTTCCACGTTCATCTTCAGCAGCTCTTTCAGGGTGTCGTTGTCCCTGTTCTATTAGAAATCAGCGCATTCAAATCATTCCTCAGATTATTTGTGGCTGTGTGTGATCAGCATTTTGATGCGCTATCAGGGATCTCACAGGAAACTTACCAGCCGAGTGTCACAGATCGAGATGATAAAATCGAAGAATGGCTCCAGTCCGGCACGGCGGCCTGGAGAATTCTCTTGCACCTGCAGATCATAAAGCAGTCAGAAGGTCTTCAGCTCAGGCCGATATCATTTTGCCAAAAAGCCAAAGCATGTTAATGCAAATTTGTCTGCATGAAGGATAAAATTACTGCAAGTGTGTCCAAACTGAAATCCGTGAAGATAAAATATAAAAAATATTGGCTCCAGCAGATGTAGACTGTTTGGAAAAGATGGATGCACCCTCAAGCTGAGCATTTTGGCTTTTTGAAATTACATATGGTGAGTAAGGGGACACTGCATACCAATCACAAAGTAGACCTGAAGGATAAATCGGTTTTATCACCTATTTTACACTAAATGGGAGCATAATTTACACAATGTTGTATTCAATAAGACCAGTGACTGAGACCATAAACTCATCAGTAAACATCACAGAGCAAAAGGAGACAAAAGGCAGCTACCAAGATGTGTCACAACGCAACAAAAGCATTCAGTGAAATCCCATAAATCTCTGTTTTAGAACACAACACTGTGTAGTTTACAGTTTTTCTTACTGGCACATGGAGTGTGTGTCAAGTGCAGCTTTCCAAGAAAACTCATTATCTTCTCTCCCGGAAACCGCCTTAACCAGTTATTTTACTTTGCCATGCAGCTTAACGTGCTATGTAACCGTCTTTGTTGCTCCCTGACAGTTAAGGAGCCATATTTGATCACCGCACTGACATGGATATACTGTAGCTTCATGTTACTGAGGCAAAACTCGAGCACAGTATGTGCAGCAGCTGAGAGCACTTGCAGGGCAAAGAAAGTTTGGAGTGTGGAAACTATAGCATGAATTTGATTAAAGGAAAAAGTAACAATTTTCAAAAAAGAGGAGGAACACCTATCCAGCTCCTTTCCTCTGATAATAAGTTTAAGTTCTCATATGAAACAAACAGCCTGAAACACTACTCTATTTATCATGTATTTTAAATAAGGCAGAATATTTAAAATGTAATTTAATTAACTTTAATTAACCCTGCGGGCGAAGAGAATGAAAGCTTTATCTGTAAAAAAGGGGATATAGCTTTGTTTGTGGAACAACTGGAAAAACTGACTTGCATACCAGAGGAAGGAGAGAAGAATTCAAAAAGGTGTGGAAACCTTTACTGGAGTTCCTTAGATGTCACTGTGCACAGTCATAATGATGTCGCTTCATTTTTGGTTGGTTTTTTTTAGCCCTAGTTAATGTTTGAAATGTGAGAAATGCACCACCTTCCTTGATGGTGTGTTTACAACCTATGAATAATACTTTAAATTATATTTATTCTATTCATTAACATGGGTTATCTATTGGATATTCTAATACATAAAGACCTGCTGTTTCTATTTCTGATGTGTGTATACCATTTCTGACATGTGATTGATGCTGTGTAGTTTTTTTTATTTAGAGCAGCGTTTAAAGGGAGTTCTTCCTTCCCACCGTCGCCAAGGGTGTACAAACCTGCGGCAAGTGTCTCTGTGGTTTGTTGATATGTAAATAAAACTTATCCAATTACTGCACGGCTACTTGCAAGTTTCTGTGTCTGAATGTATACACAGTTAAAAGTATCTTTTAAGGATTTTGAAGCTCAAAATGCAAACATCTTGCATCTTACTTCCAGTGTGGCCCATTTCCCCTGCCCGTGACAGTAGCCACACCGGTTATTCTAGCATCGCGCAGGCTGCAGGGAGAGTGAGGGGACATGGATCTGCTGATTATCTTATAAACTGCACGTCTCAATGGCAATTAATCGTGTCCAGTGTCTAATACGGATACAGTACATACAGTTTAAACAGGCTAGACGGAGAGCGTATTAGCAGGCTCACACATCAGTGGTTGGAGCCACAGTGTGGGCGCAGCAGCAGCTTTCATTGAAACGCAATGACAGCTAGCCGTTTACAACGATGGCAACGAGCCATGTGAACAGATTTCTAGGTGTGCGAGTCCTCTTTGAGGGTGTGTGTCAAACACAAGCCTGTATTAACATCAACCTTTAGCCAGCTGTAGAGGCTGTTTGTCTCCTCTAAAGAGAGAAAGGGGGAAAACCGCCTATCGTTAGCTGCTTCTTCACCCCTCCGCGGCTAACTGGAGGTCACAGTCTCTACGTTTCCCCATCCGCCTTAATATCTGCTCTTACCCTGAGGACGTGGTATCCCTCTGTGCCTCCACCTGGTATCTCGACGCTCTGAGAGCCTCCCATGCTTCCCTGAATGCGAGCGTCAGGGTGGGACACCTGTGTCAGGTAGTTAGCAGGCGGCTCGGATCATGTCCCGTTTCCTGTGGCTCTTGGTTTCCCAGCACTTCCGGTGATGAAGCTGATGAGGATGAGGAGGCGCCGCCCTCTGCACTGTTTAACCATCAGTGTGTTTCAAGGCCTGATTATTACTCGTAAATTGATAAGAAGGTTGTGGGCGGAGAGGCTTGAAACACCGGGCGGGGTGCGGGGGTACATACAAATTACTTGTAATTTCTAATAAAATCTTTCCTGCCTGTGAGCCTGTGCAAAAGATTGACCATTATTTTAGGTCTCTGTGGTGCATATTATTAAATATTCTTAAATAAACTGCATTGTTAAAGGCACAAAACCCAGTGGCAATTAGTTTGAACCCATCTCAGGAGCAGGGGTTATAAATCGTAAATTATGACGCATGCAATGCACTGCGGGGAAGGACGTTGCATACGGTCAAAAGTGGCCCTGCAAATCTATATTTTTTTCATTTAATCTAACCACTTTATTGCACGGCAAGTGTCAACCAAGAGAGACCCAGATCATGTCTCAAAACAAACATTTAACAGTTCCTCCACAATATGAGAAAATGTGCTTCTTTTGCAGCTGACACATCCACATACCATGAAGATATAGAGTGAATTTTGCATAACGTATTTCAAAATTTCTTATACCCGTGTACTTCTGTGTGCTTCTTCCTGAGTAAAATTGTTGCATTACTGCTTTATTTCTAAGCAAAAAACTTGGCTACTTCCTTCCACTCTGCATGCACGGTGTCAGTTGTCAAGAGCACTGTGAAAACTTTAAGTTCCCACCCTCTCAGCATCTGTTTCATCAACATGACTGACAAATGTCTGTAAAAAGTACCAGTTTATTCACATGAACAATCCCATGGCTGATTTTATTTCATTTTATTGTGTAAGCGTGCCAGAGCAGACACAAAAGGCTGAACGTTGTCTGTGATCAAACAGTGATAGCAGAAATCATCAGCTCTATAAGGAGCACGAGCTCACGGAGTAGATTAATGTATATGAATTTGAATATCTCTGTAGCGCAGCAGCTCTTATCAAATAATTTGAAATAAACTTGCTCAGCGCTGTTATTCACCTCATCAGTCATCAGTTATCCTGTCAGTCTCTGCGTCTGTGAGAGCTCAGCTCGATCGTGTCTCTGTGGGCTGTTAGCAGGCGATCAGTTTTTATTGTGATAAATTGTGAGATAATGTTTCATTCTTTATATTGATTTTTAAAAAGAGCAATAAAGATTGCAGTGTAATTATGATTGTTCCTGTTATAAATTAGGAAATTAAAAATGGAAATTTGGTTCTCATTAATGTGACTTTGGATTGTAAAACTCCTGAAACATTAATTTCCTTCCAGGAAAGCACAAAAAAATCATTAAAAGTTAATACATTTATAAAACAAACTTATTAAAGTCTCACTACATGATGTGCTGAATATGAATAACACGTGAGGTAAGAGTTGTGTTTATTACTGATACAGCACAGACCTTTGTTACGACTTGTGTTCTACATTTACTCAGGTTTACCTTTGGAGAGAACCAAAATATTCTCAAATCCTTTCATTTTATTGAAGTCAAAAGATCACCGACCATGGCACTGTTTAGACTTAAGATTTCCTTTACATCCATAATGATCACGTTTAAAAATGTTTTTATGTGCAACAAGAAGGAATCAGACTTCTTGATTATTAAAAAACTTTATTTCCTAAAGAACAACTATTTTTACAACCTCAGCAGATGCAGTGCAGAAGCTTTCCCGAGGAAGACTGCTGGATTTGCATGTCGCCTATGAGCCTATTTCTGCTACAGTTCTACAGTAATAATTTGAAACGTGCAAACATCTTTTAGGTACTTAGATCGCACACTATGTCAGTAAAGTTGTGGTCTGGGCTCTGGGGTGGCCAATCCATGAATGCTAGTGTTGCCTTTTTGTGTGTGTGTGTGTGTGTGTGTGTGTGTGTGTGTCTTTGCTTTTACTGCGCTGGAAGTGTTTGGGATCATTGCTGTGCTCAAAAATGAAACTGTTTCCAAAATCAAAATCTGGCAACACTTTTATATTCTACTAATTCCATCGGTTTGTACAATTTTACCAACAGCACTAGTGGAAATGCAGCCCCAAACCAGGACCATGTTTCACAGATGGTTGTAGACACTCCCTGTTGTACCTGTCTCTGGAGATCCTCTGTACATAGTGAAAATTTGAACCAAAAAGTTAGTAACAAAAAGCTCAAAGATACAATTTGAATTGGTTGCTTGCTAAGTGGTCTGTTGTGCATAGACATAACAGACCACTGGTTCATCCCCTGAGTTAGGTGCATTCTTTATGCTTGAGTGATTCATAAGTCAGTGTTAAAAAACAAACAAAAAAATGCCCAAAAACCAAAGAAAAAAACAAAACAGTCCTCTAAAAATGGTTATATACAGTATAAGCACTGGACTGAAAATAAGTGAAGTGTCCACAGTGTCCTTATGTAATGAAAATATTTTTTATATCAAAAATTTAATTAATTTCCATTTGTCTGTCATTTATGAAGATTTTTTTTAAATGTATCTATTAGTTTCATGCTGCTTATGATCATTTGGATCTCTCTACTATTGCTGCTTTTGTAATATACAGTTAGTCATTTAGGCCTTCAGCTCTATATCCTTTTCATTTATCATGGACGGTGATCAGCAACATACTGTTTATGACCTGAACCATTCATTGTCCACAATGATTCCTCATATCAGCGCTTCTGCCAGTTAGAAATATACTTTACATGTTGCTACTCGCTCCTTCAACAAGCAGACAAATAAACACTGCATTTCAGCAGCATCTCGCTGACGCCTGAAAACCGTGCAGTCACTGATCTGGACAGCATTCTCAGATTTATGCGTCTTCAGCCCCTCGACAAATTTACAGCTGCAAAGAAGTGCGCTGTCTTTTTGTTCAGCCATTTTTACCACAGATACCTAAGACTGAGATGGTGAGGAAGACATTAACGCCTCCTCTCTGCTCTCCACACACATGCACACACACACACACACTGCACAGTGCACAGTAAGCAAAGCCACAGCTACAAATATAATAAACCATTACTGTCAGGGTTACTTGCTTAATGCTGAGCATCTGTGAGAGGTCAGTTTTTGCAGCACGAAAGCATCCAGTGCTCTCTGCTGACACAATGTGCTTTGTTGTTCTGGGAGGTAGAGATAAAATGCTAAGTGAATTAGAAAAGCCTGTGTTAAGATGACAAAGCAGCGGAGCCAAATACCAGCACCGGTAGTTGTTGTTGCTCATCATTTTAATTTTAACATCATGACTAGACACTCATTTCCTCCCCTATAGTTTCGGCTCAGACTGAGGCACTGTGCAGAAAACAGCACTACACTCGTGCTGTGGGGTTGTTCAGTTCATCTAGCATGTGTGATAGCTATCAGCACGGGGAAACTTGGTAAGCTGCATTGTAATTGCTCCAGGGTTTGTGCTTATTCCTTTAAAAAAAATGTCCAGCAGAGACATTTACCAGCAGCCTTTAGATTTTAACAAGCGCCACATTAGGTTTACACTCTCCAGCCATGGAGACGAGCAAGTTACAGTCTCTGGACTATTAATTTCCTACTTTCTGCCAAGATTAATCAAGCTGGGGGCATGTAGTCAATAAGAGCAAGCTATTTAGATAAGTTTAACCCATTATAATGACTTTAGAAGTGAAAGGCGTTAAGGTTTTATAATTGATTCTCTTATCACTGTGTTGTTAAGCGAAGCTGCTGTTTGGATTGAATTTGAGAGCATGTACAGATTGCATTAGCACACGAACACCTCTCAAAGGACAGGAGCACAGGGCTATCATCCTCAACTAAACATTTTATTCTTGATAATAATGTTAAAAACAGAGATTGTTTGCATGGGGATCGCTGCATGTGTTTATGGATTGTGTGGAGAGGGGGAAAAAAGGGGTGGGGTGAGGGGGGTGGGGGGTGGCTAGCTGCCTGCAGTCAATATCATCATCATCATCATTTCATTAGACTTGCCTCACACAATGGGACTGTCAGTATCTATCAGGAAGCTAATGTGGCAGTGATTCCCAGGGGTGGGAGATATATTTGGCACATTGGGAAACCACTGACAAGGCTCACAGATACATAAGAGAGAGGAGCAGCAGCAGCGGAGGAGGGGTAGATGGATGGAGCGGCCTATTGGGCGTAGGTGCAAACTTTTTGCATCAACCACAAAATATTCAGCTAAACAAAAACGTGGAAATGAAACAGACGCAGACAGAATGATCGCCGCCTTTTATTCCTCTGCACTTGCAGTCTTATAACGAGTGCCGGAGCCTCTGTGTGCCAGGTGTGAAATGGAGGGTGAAGAGACTAGCGCAGAGACAGACATTAAGTGTTTCACGGTCTGGTGTTTAGAGAGGCGGCCCAGGCACGTGTAATCTACAGAGATCCCTGCAAAAACAGAGCTGCTACATCCTCCTTCTTTTCATTTTTAACAGTGTTTAATTATGCCTGTGATTAAAGCTGATGGAGGCTGGAAGTCACCAGTGCCTTCAAATCTAAATCATCCATAAACCTCCTCTTTACACATCTTTTTACCATTATATATTCTGGTTCCATAAATGGACTGATACTTGTATTTGATGCTATGAAGAGGAGCATCCTGCCCAGAGTTACTCGACCATAACAAGCTATAGGAGCTGAACACTGGGTTTCATTTGCATTTAATCATTATAAGATTCTCCAGCACCTGCTCCCAAATTAGCCGTGTTATTACGCTTTAGCACATTTAACCTTCAACAATGCTACCATCCAGAGAGCTGAAAAAAACTCCTCTCCCTCTGTAGATGTGGCAAGAAGTTATTATTTCTCTTGAAATGAGTGATTATTCCCTTAATTCGCTGCTTTCTGTAACTTTACAAAGCAACCCCCCGACATCAGGTCTGTAATGATCGCTGCACTGAAGCGTGAAACAAAGAACCGGCGTCTGCCCGGTGGAGGAAGGGAGCAGAGCCGCTGAAACAGTCGAAATAAAACACAGCCAGGCAGATCCTTGAAATGGGCTCTGCAGAGGGAAAAAAATGTTAAGAAATCACAGTCTGATGCATTTTATGACAAAAGTGTGAGTGATGAAGAGAAGAGAGGAGGATTGGCAGGGGGGCGCTCATGAAATCTCCGCTGTGAGATGGTCAGCCAATAAAAAGTCCCTCCGGGGTGATTAATCTGCCCAGTGGCTGGTGACAGCTAAGTGGACTGAAAAGATGTATCAGAAGAAATAAAAGGAAAAATCATAACAGCTTCTCTCACTTCAGGATATTTTTTTTTTCAAGATGGTTTCAAAATTCTGGCACATTTTCTTTTTCATATGTTGAGTTTGTGGTTTATTAGTTACCAGTACTGATAATGAAATGACAATATTTGGGCTTTGAGCAAGAATGTGTGTGTGCAGGACCCTATTGGGGTGAGATCAGCTGGCCAAGTTGGCCATTGAAGAATATCCAGTTTTTTTGGCTTGGGTTGCTTTTGCTGTATGTTTTGGACCATTTGCTCTTTGAAATGCTGCCTTATGAGTTTTGTGAGTTTAGCCCTGCAAGCTTCAAATTTCATCCTGCTACTTCACATCATCAATAAACACTACTGACCCGGTATCAATGGCAACCATACATGCCCATGACCTGTTTCAATCCTTCTCCATGATTTTATCTCCTATCATTCTGGTACAAGTTAATATTTGTGTTTTTCAGAGCTATGTGGGATCTTCTTGTATCCTAAGTAATAGATTAGTTTTCCTTCCTTTTGTCACCTCAACACAGAGCACGTCAGAGGCCCATCAGAGGAAAATTACTGAGTTGAAATCTCAACGGAATTATTAACCTGACTTGAAGTGAACAAGGGAGGGAAACAAGTGCGTCTCTGCAGGCTGCCCGGGTACTCTTCAAGCATGTTACTGATGCTGAGATTTTTAGGGAGTGCTTGGTGGCCGTTCTGTAGGAACTTGCCACTGACACATCTATGAACAGGATATCTGAGTCTGTTAAACAGGTGCTTCTGTCTCCCAACACTTTTCATTGGCGTGCCGGTGTCCGATGTGGGAAAACCTGATGCCTTTGGAAACAAGCTCGATCTTTTCCACGCAGATTTGTTGCCTGCAAGGCTGCAACACCAGTGTGTGGCACCAAAGTCACAGAGAGCATAAAGACATTTATCGCACAGCTGAGGGGAAATTTCTCTGCCAGGTTTGAGGACTTTTCCAGGACTTTGGAAATAATTCTGTGATCATACACTTTAGTTGTCTTCTGTCGTCCTTCGGGCCTTTTGGTGTTGCTCAGCTGGTCAGAAGACGACTGAATTATTATTAATAATGCACATCCACATGCAACAGTAGAGTCTGCTGAAGCTAAAAGAATGAGGATGTAAATCCAGCTGCTGCTGCAAAGAACTGTGCGCACACACAATCTAAAGCTCATGTTTTTATTAGCCTTCTAGATACATCAGTAATACTTTGCAAATGATCTGTCAAAGTGCCCACACTGAATTTGACAAGGGGACATAGTTTCCCCATAATTCAGGAGCGTACAGTTATATAATAAGTCTTGTTACAGTAGCAAACACTGTGCTCTTCAATGTTCAGGCAAAACAGTTTTTATCAACACAAAAATGCTCCTACAGTGAGGATGTTCTGACAGACAAACTTTTGCATATTATACTTTTACTCCACTCCACACATTATAATACAGACAATCATATGTCCCTTGAATAAAAGCTGCCCTGTGATCATGGTTTAGCGTTGTGCTTTTTATCATTAACAAAGCACCAGCAGTATTGGCCACACTGCCAGTCAATAAATCACAAGGACATTGCACGGTTACACAACACTGATTGCACTAAAGTTAAAGGCGTTAAATGACGTACTCTTATATAAACATCTGAGACCCTCCATAAGGAAGAATAAGGGACATTCATAACTCTTCTTTGGTTCACAAATACACTAAAAGACATAAATATTATTCAAAACATTGCACTATAATACAGCAGAGCTTCCAAATAGGAAGGAAGGTACATTACAAATAGCAGGTAACCTATTCACATTTATAATCTCTCAATATAAACAAAGTCATGTAGCTACCACACAACATATGGTTGATTTACATATAGGATTTTCTCACTGTAAAACTAGGACACATTTGGCACAAAGGCAATGTAACAATACTTTACACAATCCGCACAAAAATCTCTAAAAACACAGCAACCAAGTACAGAATCTGTTATGGTGACTGTGTTACATATTTCCACTTATGCATTTATATCAAAGGGAAATAACAGCTACAATGTCATGGCGCAACTGGCTTAATATTTACCTTTTTTTATGGAATAATAATTACCAAATATAGTAAATATATACTATATGAGGTTCCCTACACTGTGTTCTGTGAAAAAATATTTGGATTTTTAATACTGACCAGTCTTTATAGCAGATTTTTCATAGCAGCTATATACAGAATCATCAAGTGTTCAGATATTCTTGCTATTGCATATTTCATTGAAAACCCCATGTTACACTCAACTTTATCTCCACTTCACATATGCGTTCTCAAGAATGCCACTGTGTTTAATCCTTTTTACTCAGATTTGTTTTAAGTACCTCATGTCACTGTTGCAAAAGAGACAGAAACACACAGGGCGTATTATTGTTTGTTGTGCACTGGAAGAAAATACCTATAAGCAAAACTCCACGTCTTTATGAGACAGAGGGGCTACGAAGACAAGCCTGAGTCTCTCCAGAGTTGGAAAAGACAAAATGGTTATGAAAGAAAAATACGAGTGACTCTTACAACTCATGACCCAGTCGCTCAATCTCCTCGACCAGGAAGTCGATGTCTGACCTGGTGGCAGCGGGGTTGGAGATGACCATGCGAAAGAAGTTGACCTTATCTCCCTGTGGCTGGTAACCCACCATCGTAGTCCCCGATTCCATCATCATCGCTTTGATCTTCGGGGCTACCTGTTGCAAAAAAATAAAAAATGTGTAGAATTATAGGTATTAAAGGTACTGTACTGCAGTGGTTTGAATCATATTTATCCAACAGACTCCAGTTTGTTGGTGTAAATGGAGAGTCTTCTTCACTCACTAAGGTTAATTATGGAGTTCCACAAGGTTCTGTGCTAGGACCAATTTTATTTACACTATACATGCTTCCCTTAGGCAGCATTATTAGAAACCATTGCATCAATTTTCATTGTTATGCAGACGACACACAGCTTTATTTATCTGTGAAGCCAGATGATACACATCAGTTAGCTAAAATGCAGGAATGTCTTAAAGACATAAAGGCCTGGATGACCTCTAATTTTCTGCTTCTAAATTCAGATAAAACTGAAGTTCCTGTACTCGGCCCCACAGATCTTAGCTTCCAGTAACACGGTGAGAAATCATGGAGTCATTTTTTGACTAGGATGTCTCCTTCAATGCACATATTAAATATATATAGGGCTGCTTTCTTGTATTTCCATATTATCTATAAAATTAGAAACAGCCTGTCTGTTTAGTACTATCAGGTTGATCTAAAAATTCCCTGAAAAGCCTTCGATTGACCCAAAATGCAGCAGCTAGAGCAGCTTCTCTTTAATGGCTCCCTGTTAAACCAGAATCCAATTTAAAATCCTTCTCCTCATGTACAAGGTCTTGAATGATCAGGCCTCATGTTAACTGACCTAATAGTACCATATCACCCCAATACAGCACTTTGCTCTCAGACTGCTGGCTTACTTTTGGTGCCTTGAGGCAACTGTTACTGATATGTTGCCGTATAAATAACATTGAATTGAATCAAATCGAATCGACAGTCACCAGATCTCAATCCAACAGAGCACCTTTGGGATGTGGTGAAATGGGAGAGTCACATCTGTGTGATGCTATCATGTCAATGTGGCCAAAAATGTCTGAGGAAGGTTTCCATTGATCCTGTGAAGAATTAATGAAGTTCTGAAGGCAAAAGTTTCACCAACTCTGTACGAGCCTAACAGAGTGTGTGTACATGCAAAACAAAGCACGTGTACAGAGAATTGTGCTTGACCTTAACATTATGAATCCATAAACCTTAGCAGGAAAATGCTGCATAAATCAGGCTGAGCGCGCAGGGGAACTGCAGATTTAGGAGTCATTACCTTGTGCAACCTCTGACGTCTCTCTTCCCCATCAGGTAAATCGCGCAGGCTCGGTGGAATGTACCAGAAGCAGACATTAGTGTGCTGCGGCTGATAAGAGGAAATGGGAACAACATTTGTAATGAGTGCTGATAAAAAAGCTGCCTTCTGTATTTTCAGCGTTTCTTGTCAACATGTCAACAAAGCAAATTGAGCCAATCAATCCTGAAACCAAATTAAGGCATCAAGTACTGACTTATTGTGGTTATTCATCACAAATGTAGGAAAGGAAAGCTCAGACGTAGTACAGCGCAGACATGTTTCATCTGTTCAGTGAATCTCTGAATGTTTGGTGTGGAAACAGTCATCTCACCTCTCCATTGAACACCATCTGATATCCCTCTCTGTTTTTGATTTTATTGTAGAGGTAGGCCGACAGATCCAGGCACTTGTCAATATGCTGCTCAAATCCTACGGTTCCCTTTTAAGGAGAAAAAGAAGCTGTTACTATCTTATTCTGTATATGTGACAGAAGCTCTGCACATAAAAGCACACCTTTGCCTTCCACATAAGCCAGAACTTGAAGATATCCACATGCCGCCCACACTGAATGGCTTTGTCACCGGTATCATACGTAACATCGTACTGCTTGTCTGGCTGGAAGAGGTATCCAGCACACATGGAGTTGCAGCCTTGTAATAGTCCCTGCAATGGAAGCAGTTGTGATGAGAGATAAACCAGGAGGTTTTGGTGAAAGAAGTTCTTGCGCGCGGTTTAATTTGCACATATTCATGTCCGTGTGTAGAGGTGGTTCAGTACAGTCTGGAGTAGGAAAGTGAAAAACACACACTCACCCGCTCTCTGACTAGAATGGCAGAGCACTGCAGTGGCACTCCCATCATCTTGTGAGGGTTCCAGGTGACTGAGTTGGCCCTGCACAGATATTGAAACAGTAAACACAGCTCTGTGAGGGCGTGGAAGTGTGTGCGCTTATTGAGTCTGGTAGTCTAAAGAGGTGAACAGAACGACTGCATATTTGTCTTTTGAAATGTGTAGCTGTGGGAGCTGACTACGCTTTTTTCATCAAATACAGATTGCAAACTCCTCGTAGACAAATTTGTGATTTGTGCTCATTAGAGAGACGACTCGTTTTAATAATATAGATGGGAAGTTGCTGAACAGTGCAATGATAAAACTGATGTATAAGATGTGTAAAAAATTCATGCAAACCCACATTTGCTTGTATTATATTTATCACCTGTAACACAATCATGTATTTGTTCATTTACCTCTCCACTCCATTCAGCTTGTGCCTGTGTTTCCTGGACATCAGCAAACCTCCTCCCCACGCACCCTGCACGGTTCACAACATGATAATAGCACCGAACATATAGATATTGATCACAATGCTGCAGCAGACTGCTGATATGTACAGCTTTTATGTTCATTTTTGCACTGAAGATCAATATTCTCTTACATCCACGTGAAGCCACATGTTGTACTTTTCACAGATGTCTGCAATTTCATTGATGGGATCAAAAGCTCCGTAGACGGTGGTGCCAGCGGTGGCATTTACAAACATGGGAACATACCCCTGCAAGGCAAAATCACAGGCAAAAAAAAAAAAAAAGACAATTCTTGGTTGAATTCGGGTTGTTATGTTCTTTTCTTTCTCTGTGATTGTCAACATCAAAGAGATGGGATAAAACACATTTCTCAAATGATGCTCTCTTCCCCTGTGCACCTATTGTTGGGGCTAGTCTGTGCATTGCTTTGCCTTTGAAGAAAAGAGATACTTAAAAGCAGGGCAGCATCATATGTGAACAGATAGAAGCATTAACCTTATTGAAATAGCCCCACTTCTCCAGCATACTAAGTGTTCCCTTTGCTACAAGCAGACTCTGCAGCTCATGCAAGTGTGCCTCATTTTAAGCAGCAACTGAAAGCAGCAAATAAAAATGTTAGCAGGGCGACGTCTGAGTCATTGCTGCAGACATTTACCTTTTGCTTAGCCTCGATTACTTTGGCTTCCAAGTCAGCAGGAATGACTCTGCCTCTGGAACAGAAGAAGACATGCGGTATGTCCTCCAGATGTTAAATATTTTACCAGGCTGTGTACATGTAGGTTAAATACAAAACAAACCTCTCATCTGTGTTCAAAAGGATCAGGTTCTCCGTTCCAAAGCCCAGAGCGGCGCTCGCTTTTTTGATGGAATAATGGCTCTGCAGGAAGAGGAGTTCTTCATTCATCACTACGATACTGATATTTATCCACTGGCTTAATGTAAATGTACTCAGCTGATGAGATGATAATTATTCAGTAATATTCAGTAATACAGGCACGGTTATTGTTTGACTAACATGCTCTGAGGTGAAGAGGACCAGTCTGGGTGCAGCTGCCATGCCTTTGGTCTTAACTTCTGGGAAGAACTTGTATCTGGCAATCATCACACTGTACATGTTGGAAATGGCTCCTCCTGCAGAAACAAAGGGTGGTCTAAAAATTACACATTTGCAATACTTTGGATTTTTCGCTACTTTCACTTTTACTGAAGCCAAATTTTTCATGCACGTGTGCTTTTATTACAGGTTGATCATTGGCTGAGATTTTACCTGGAGAAAATATGCCATCACCTTCTCCGTCCAACCAGCCAACAATCTCTCTCATCTTTTTCAGGGTCAGCTGCTCCATTAGCACAAAAACGGGGGCGATCTCATAGGTGAACCTGGAACAAACCAAAAACAGATGAACTCACAAGAGCTAAATGAGCTCACACTCTTTGATTTCTGGTTAGAAAACACAGCACAATGTTTTAGAAATGGTCAGTTTTGAAAAAACAGGCAGCATTTTTCAAAATGTTCTTTGGGTAGATGTGACCAAAGTGGAGATGCACAGAAAACGAAGCACAGCACATCAGCACAAACAGCTCATACTGCCAAGCACGGTGGTGGAGGAGTCATGATTTGGGTTTGTTTGGCAGCCACAGGATCTCAGCACCCTACAGTCATTTTGTTGGCCACAAGGTCCTCTGCATACAAAAGTATTCTAGAGTGAAATGTGAGGGCATCTGTCCGACCCAGACTGAGTTATGCAACCGGACAATAATCCCAAGGACTGCAGCGAATCTACACCAGAATGACTGAAAAATGTAAATAAAAATAATCAAGGTGTTGCAATGGGCCAATCAAAGCCTAAACCTCAACCTGATTGAAGTGCGAGTAGAGAACGTCCTCAAACCTCAAAGAGCTGCAAGCTGTAAAGAAGTGTGGGTCAAAACTATTTGAGAGTCTAAAGTCAAACAAAACAATTACTTCAGAAGTGAAAGAGGATGTCCTTCTTCTTGCCCTGATTGTATGAGAATTTTCACACATCCAAACTACACTGAAAAGCAGCTGCTCCAGAGACGAGCACAGCCAATTTGGAATCAAAATCATTTGCTGGCACAAATATCTGTCCATTCATGTAAAGAACATAGATGAATCACTGGGAACATTTAGTATGTCACACTGTGCCTCACAGCATCTTCAATATATATAGACACACAGGGATATGACGGGGAAAAACAATAAACAAGTCAGATGCCCCTCACAGATGTCACACATTAATTTCGCTGCATTCATTCATGCAGACTAGACTCACTCATTCTGATTATGTAAGACCGGGATGTTATTGTCATTCTATTAGTGTCAGTCAATATCTGCCAGGGGTAATTAGGGTTGATGGAGTAATTCATAAAGGTAAATTAGTTTGTAAGCAACCTCCACCCTAAAGTTAAACTCATCCACACTGATGTTGCTAGTAACACAAAAAGTAAGGTGACTTTTTAAAAGCCACACAAACGACTGATATTTGTGAAGTTGTCAGTTTTGAGACAAAAATATGAAACTTAAACCTTAAAACATTAATATTCAGATAAGCTACTGTGATAAGCTGCCTTTATGTTGCAGAAGGAGAACAACTAAATAGACCAATGAGTCAAAGGGATTTTTCAGCTCATTTCATTTAGTGATGAAGGCGCGACATTTGGTGGATCCATGACTAAAATCAAAACCTGGTATGTTATGCTTCTGCTGTGCATTTTAGACAGCAGGACATCTCAGACTTCTGGCTGAGTCGTCACCATTTCTCTGTAAGATGCCTGTTTTCTTCAGTTAGAAGGACGAGGCCATCGACTTTGTGCCACAGTTTAAATACAGTGGCACTATAATTGATAATGAACCAACCAGCTTCAGGTGGATGCCGTGTGTAGAAAAGCTCACCAGCGCACATATTTTTATTGCAAGATTTGTGGTTTTCACGTCGGTAGCACTTTTATGACAATGTTTTATTGAATCTGATCTTACATTGTCTTTTATTAGCTCGTATGGCTCACTGAACCTAAAAACCAAACAGAGACTTCAAGGTATCGTTACAGCGTGCAGCAAAATTGCAGGTGTGGCCCTGAATGACCTTCCTCGCCTGTATAAGATGAGAACACTGAAGAAGGCCCAGTCTATCCCAGCCACCCTTCATCAGAGGATGTTAAGTACTGAATGCCAACATGCAAGACACAGGCTGAAAAACGAATTTGTCCCTGTTGCCATTTCAATTTTACTTCATGCAGAAGCTCACTTGTGGAGAGTAGTTTAATGCTTTAAACCAGCAGTACTGATTGACCAGCGATCCTTTATATCATCCAGTTTTGCAAATCTGCAACATTTAAGTATCTTTCACCAGCTATTTTATTCATCTGCTGCAATTTGCAGAAATTATTATAAACACTAATTGCTCATCATTTTATGCAATACACTGATGCAAGCAAAGCACTATTACTATGTACAGTATGCTTTGTTCCAGACCCTTTGCACACATTAGGTGGCCAAACACTACAAATTCCTCTCAGTCTGTAAAATATCACTACAGCGCTGGCAGCGACCACCTGCACGCGCTTCTCTGACAGCGGAGTCGTTCAGAACTCGGGTTTCATAGGATTCAGACTCGTTTTTCTCCTCCCGGCATTGTTATGTCACAGGAACCAGCAATACACAGAACAAAGACACCATGTAAGCTGTGAATGCAAATCAATATGCAATTTAGTTTTCCTGCAGGGCTGAATTATGTGACCACAGCCTAAGTGCAGGCCAACATCGACAGTGCTGCCGGGGAGCAGCCATACGAATGTCTTCTTTTGTGCTCTTTATTTTCTCGCTTGATTGACAATCTATTAGAGCGTGTTGGGTATTCCTCTGCCAAAGACAGTAATTACTGTATGTCCCTTGAAGTATTCCTCTTACTGAAAGCCTCTCTCTTCATGGGCCATTAAAAACAGTGAGCACAAAAAAGGGCTTTAAAACAAGCTGAATCAAATGAACCTAATGACTTCAAAAACGTCTAATTTTTACTGCTTTAATCCCAGCTGTACTGCAGTACTCACATGTTAGTGTTGGCTGTAGAGGTAAGCCACTCTCCTGCCAACCCCACAATATCTAATCCAGTGGACAGCTGGTTAAAGAACCTGGGGTGACCTGCGATTGATAAAGAAGCACAATCCTCAGAAAACATTTGTTATTATTTGAGAATCGGTGTAAGATAATGAACGTTAGCTGCAGCTTTCAGGCTTCATACCTGTTCTCACGCCATATTTCAGGGTGTCCCTGCAGTCCACCAGGATCTGCTCCAGAGACTCGGGCTGGTCTGAGAGCTCCAGGTTGAAGCCCTCTATGCCCTCCAGCAGCTGATGGGGATGGTGGAAGTCCAGGACCTTGGTGGACCTGTCAAAAGTCTTCCGGATGTAGCTGGTGAGGATTTCCACGATATCCAGCAAGAACTGCATGGTAGTCTCCTCTCCATTTTTGGCAGGTAACAGATCTACAAAATGACACTGGCCTGTATTAGTTTGTCTTGTTGGGGGTAATTATTTTTTAAATTCAGATTTACATGTTTTACAATCTGTTGTTTAATTTTCTGGTGACCTCTGGATCTTTTTTGTATGATTTTCTTTTGGCACACCCAGGCCAGAAAATTATTCTGCCATTAATAATATTAATATTTCCATACTTGCACAAGAATCCACACGTTTTTTGATTTTAGGCCTGATATATAATGTTAACATTACGTGTAAAATATATATTTTCCTCGGGCCTACCTCTGGCGTACAGATTGGAGAAGTCTGTCTCCGTTCGCCTGAAACGCGCCTCTCCGCCGCTGTTATCGCAGGACAGCAGGTTCTTGGCTGTGCGCTCCTTGAAGGAACTCACAATCCTGCTCCTCTCCTCCAGATTGTTGTTCTTCTGCAGGAATCCTAAATAAGAAGAAGATGAGTCCGGAGGATGTATACACTTCCCAAACATGATGAGAGCTGCAGCTTTTTCCACTGTAACATGCGCGCTAATAGTCTCCAATTTATCTCCTGCCTCTCTCTAGCTCTCCGTATTTTCACCGTCTTTATTTTAAATGAGAAGAGGCTCCCATTCTGTCCTATTCGTGGGTGGGGGTGGGGGGGAGCGGGGGTGGGAGCTCGTTGGGAGGTTGAAGTCAGTGACATCAGCACCAAACTCCAGCCGGGCAAAAACAAATCGCTGTCGTGTGGCGGCTGTAAATTCTTATTAAAGCGCCTTCGACGTTGTGCGCTTCGCCGTGCACGGGAGAGCACACGCGGCCCAGAGCCACGTCGGAGTGGCCTGAGGAATTTATCAAGAAAGCCTGATGCAGAACAATACAGCTAAATGAAAAATCTGCAACAGAAACAGCATTTAAAATATAAAACCTACCGTCTTATTTTAATTCTACACGATAAATAATATTGTTTGTGTGTTTCTTTCACTGCTGCTTAGTTGTGGAGCATAAATTAATGGCCTTAATAAAACCAGCAAAACGTGTCGGTCCAAAATACCAGAAAATTGTAGCGCGCACTGGTGCGTGACATTCACCATTATGGTAGACGTCCTGGGTTAGTTAGTGCCAGGCTGAAATAGACTCTCAAGGTGGAAATCGGAAAATCCATCCTGCGTAATTCCCTCTTTAATTTCATCTCCCCCGACTCGGGGATAAATTGATGGGTTTTTGGCAGCCGAAGCATTTTTTCCATTTCGGTTGAAATACCGAGATCAGATGGGAGGCTAATTTAATAAACTGCATAATGTTGGTTAATCCTGTTTTGGGAGGATATTTAAAAATCTAATTCGACCAGAAATCAGCGCTGTTTCCAAATGAGCCGCGGGAAAAACGATGCAGGCCATGAAGCCTACAATCAGGTCTGTAGCCATACAAGAGAATATCCCCTTTAGATGACTGAGATATGCAGACATGTATATGAAAATATAGCACACAAAAGGCCAACTTACCACATATCTTCATTCCCAATTTTCTAGTGCATCCATGCGCAACTCCACACCACGCATCATAACCTGACGTTTCAAGGGGAAAACTATTAGAAAAAGCCTCAAAGAAATGTTGAACAGTTAAACATGAAAATAAATGGAAAGGCTAATGAGGTCGAGTTGATGCAGCATGCTCAAGCCTAAAATAGTTTCTTTGGAGTCTGGGGATTATTTTAACATTTAGCCGCACCCTGGGGGCCCCTGCTGTATTTCCACAGTGTGTCACCGTTCATGACCTATGCAAGGACTTAAAATTAATTATCCGTTTGAACCCATGCCAGTCGAAAGATCTAATTGAGTGAAAAAGAAGCTGGTTAAAAATGCAAGCACCGGTAGACATGAGCCTGCTGGCCAGTGACAGATAGAGAATTACTGTGTTATCAAGGGCTTCCAGCCAGAGAGGGGATGGGGCACCTTGGATGGGAAGCAAAGGCGAAATCCTCAAAAAAAAAAAGAGAAAAAAAAGCATCAATTTAGGGGAAGCGGTGGAGGGGTGGGATGTTAGGAATGGGAAGATAGGAGGAGGAGGAGGAGGAGGAGGAGGAGAAGGAGGAGGAGGTGATCATTCCCATTCCCACATCCCAATTTAACCCTTGCTTTGGATCATTAGATAAATCATTGCCCTGCTCGGCTTACTGGACGCACTTAAACATGTTTCCCTCAAGCAAGTGGAAAGAAGATGGGAGACAAAGAGAAAAATGAAGAAGAATAAAAATACGCAGATGTAGCCTCTTCATATATGGGACTCAAAGCACACAATGGATTTGCAGAGGTGCAGATATGCAGGAAAGCCTGGCAATGCATGGGCCTAATGCAATCAGCGCCATTTAATAGAGACACATAAACACAAAGGCATTCTTAGAAGTTACTGAAATCAAGCTGAACTGGAGGAAACGCCACGTGCCTGCAGACTACAGGAAGCCTAAAATTCACCAGCATCTGTATTTGTTTCACGTCTACACCTGTTACATGATTTTAGACCCCTGTTTATCATGCTTGCGACCAGCTCACAATGAAAGGATTGTAGCAGCTCGGGGGTCTCCATAGTGCCTTTTCTTCAAGGCTACAGTGCTTAAACGTGCCATTAGGAGCAATTTATTATGGCTGACTTAACAGCCACTTCAGAAGCAATTTTTATTTTTTCAGGTACTTTATTCTAGTAGACGGGCTAAAAATGATTAATTAATAATAAAAAAAATACCACCATCACAATAATAATAATAATAATAATAATAATAATAATAATAATAATAATAATAATAATAATAATAATAATAATAATAATAATAGTAATAATTCTGATTAACTGTCCTCCGGTGCAGCCTCGGGCTTGTTTTCCAGGCTAATCGCCTGCAGTGTGATGTTAGCAGAGGACATCATTTTCTGACAGCAGCATCGGTCTGCCACGCAGATGCCGGGAGGGGTGGAGGTGGGGGTGTGGGGTCCGTATGGTGAATGAAATGCAGCGGTGATTTGTGGCGAAGGAAGCTCTCTCTCTCTGTCTCGATGATAATGATGAATGGCGTTGCCCACAAAGTAAATAGCACACGTGAAATAGCATTTTATCTGTAATGGACCTACTTGAGCCCGGTGGCCGTAAATTTGTCGAGTTGGGATCCGGTTCGCCGCCAGAGGAGGAGGGTGCAGACGCCGCCATCACTCCCGAGACCCTGTGCCAAAGTCCTCACCTCAAAAAACCTGGACACTTTTTTTTCCTCCTTTATTCCCCTCCCAAACCTGCCTGTAAGCTATCCATGACAGGGAAACAGAAACATCCATTTTCTAAAATGCGCCTCTTCCTCTTTAACATTAAAATAGATTCCTCAACTTGGAGATTCGGTAGACGACAAGGACGCAATCTCTCTTACAAGTTCATATCCAAATATATTAAACTAATACAATGCGACCGAATTTAGTCACAACTAACAGTTAACAGGTCCAACTTAATCCCTTCTGAAAGGAGCACATCATTTCAGCAACATATCTCAGTGTTGGGGGGTGGGGGTGATGGTTATTAACAAACCGCATCAGAGCTTATTATTAATAACCCAAATGGTTCTGGCTATGCCACTACATATTCTTTTAAACATCCAGAATTTATACGAAGGTTAGGCCACAACTAAAAATGTAAATAAGAGCCAACAAAGCGTTTTTAAGCATTATTAACATTATTATTTTTTTATCTAATTAATAACATGACCTGTATAGTAATCAGCCATCAGCTTGAGCTCCACTAACATCAATGACAAATATTAATTGAAGGTGATCACTCCTCTCTCACCGACGCAGGTTAAAGTTAACTCAACGAAAAGGCGATGAGCATCTTTTTAATATATACACAATATATATTAAAATAAGCGTTTTATATATATTTTAAATACACACACACACACACACACACATATATATATATATA
>VOQJ01012422.1:88955-106260 GCA_015052665.1 Apistogramma diplotaenia
TATATATATATCTTCCAAACCTGTTCAAAATAACAAAACACATGCAATTTATGAGCAAACTAGGCCAACGTGTGATTTAAACCTGTAAATGTCAAAGGAACCTCTTAGGCTTTATAAAACACCTGTTAGAGCATCAATGCCAATAAAGGAGAGTTTGTTTGGTTTTGACTTCCTAAACCCTGAAAACCGAACGAAGCCACTCACCGGGGTTATGTGTATCCAGGTGAACAGGTATAGTCCCCCAAAAAGTGTATTTTTGACCAAATTGAATCCTGGATGAGAGCCTGCTGCGCTCTTTGGTACACTCCAATAAGACGAAGAAGAAACAATAGGCACGAGCCTCGGCTCGCCGTCAGATTCCACACAAGGTGACCTTGCTTCTCTTGATAAAGCTTTGATTTGCTGACATTTAAAGCAAATCTTTCTCTGTCTTTTGTCACTGCGTACGGCTGACTCACGGCACTACTTCCAGCGGTGCTGCATGTCTGTGGAGCAGCAGAGCAGTCTGCAGGTGTACCACTGAACGGCGCCGCTTTCGGCCCCTAAAGTGCCACTTTTTTTTTTTGAAGTGTTGCTTGTCTTCAGATCTATATAGCTGTGGTTTGAATCCTGGTCACGAACATGGAGTTGAAGTTTGATGCTGTGAGCATGAGGAGGGATCAGGATCTTAAAGGGGGAGGAGGAGGAGGAGGAGGGGGGAGCGCTGGTTTTGTTCTTGTGGAAAAAAACAAGAGATCATCACACAAAGCGCCACAATCACGAGCCTAAACACTCATTTAGTCCCCCCCCCCATTTATTTATTTATTTCAACCCCTCCAACACCGTGAATGATTCTGCTATTTCAGCATATCGAACATGGATCAATAAGAGGCGCGTCCAAGCAGTCCCAACGCTGCGTGCGATTAAATGCAGAATATACAGCTGTCACAAACATCTTATTTACCCACTTTCCGTGCAGACAGATCGGTGAAGACGTAAGCTACGACATCAGGACACGCTGAGCGAAAAATCCACAAGGTGGCAGTGAGAAACCAAGAATGGGTCCTGCAGGAGCTGAGCACAAGTGGGCCATTTCCAGAAATACTCCATGAATCTAATTATAAACCGGCCCATTAATCTGGAACACGTCACCGTCATACATGAAGGCAAGGGACATAAGTGGACACACACGAGGCGGCCAATCAGGAGCAAAGATCGCCCACTCCTGGATTCTAGGAGATGTGTTATCCTTGTTCTTCTGATGATGGATCATCTTGAAAGCGATTAAAGGTCACATCACACGCTGTGTCACAGTCTGTGAAAACTGTTTTTGAAACTGGACTGTGTTCAGCACTGGACAGCTCCATTACATTCATGTGCAAAGGCTTTAAATGCTGCCGCCCAGCTTTAGCTTCTCTGAAGGCTGTCAGGGGAGGGATAACCAACACTATAATGGGAGGTTAAAGTGATAGAATTTTAGTATTATGCAAAATTATTTAAGTCCATTATATACAAAGATAACAAGTGCTGTATTTTTAAATTTAGCGCTCCTCTATAAGACAGGCTGGGGTAAAAGTGGCTTAAAGAATATCTCCACATTATTGTTATTTTTTAAAACAAATTTTCTAAAGACAGTTTCCACATAAGCATCACTGATCACTGTAACTGTACATCCTCTTCCTGCTTATTTGCATTTTGCTCCTACAGAGCTTTGCAAGGACAGAGAGGAGAGGGTGAGATGGTTAGGACATGTGCAGAGGCTGCATAGAGCGTACATTGGCCAAAGGATGTTGAAGATGGAGTTGGAGACAGAAAGAAAAGAGGAAGACCACAGAGAGGATTCATGGATTCACTGAAGAAGGGCATGTAGAGGGTTAGTGGCTGTGGTGACCTCTTAAAGGGAGCAGCTGAAAGAAAAAGGAGAAGGGCTTTAATTTAATGGGCAAAATTTAGTCCTTATAGAGTAAGAAAAAGAGAGATGACATTCTGAAGTTCATATTATTTCTAGGCTGTTAATTGGATTTACTGAACTTGACTTCTCAAGCGTGGCTCTGGCTAAGGCAATTATCTGATAAATACTAATTAAATTGTGCTTAATTCATTCATTCATTAAAAAAACAGATTCCTAAAAAGTTAATGGTAAAAATCCCACACTATTTAGATAAAATAACAGCAACAACCCGTCCTCCAACCACAGTTCCACATGTCAGCACCTCCCGAAAGCTTGACAAAAGATGTGCATCTTCAGCATTTAGGAACAGTAACAGCTGATGCATATCTGAAGTCACTCGGGAGGTCGTTCAAGGTTCTTGGTGCAATCACAGCAAAGGTACGACCCCCTTTTGAAAGACGCTTTGACTGCAGAATGGTCAAGAGTAATTGGGAAACAGAAACAGACCATAATGATCTTGAATGGGTGCCTGTGCAGGTGCAAGAACACTTAAGGCTTGCATCAGACCACAAAAGCATGCATCTTCCTTAATGGTTTTAAAAAAGATTTTCATCTGATTGTAGGTGATCCTGTTTTTCTGAGGGGAAATGCAGTATCCTACTCAGCAAAACTCCAACATGGCAGGTCTAAAATACCTAAACCAAGGCTGTAGAAGAATTGGCTGCTACTTTTATCCTAAGGTGCACATAATTTAAGAAAAAACAATAACAATCACTTTAAGAAAATTCAGCCCTATCATCTAATGTTGGGTGACACAGTGATGCACTGCCACCTCACAGTAAAAAGGTCTGGGGTTTGAATCCAGGGCCTTTCCTGTGTGGAGTTTGTATGTTCTCCCTGTTCCTGTGTGGGTTCCCTCAGGGTGTTCTGGCTTCCTCCCAAACTTCAAAGACATCCATGTGAGTCTGAGAGTAAATGTTTGCCTGAAACAAAACATGGTAAAAGATTAAAAACCTAAAGGAAAAAGGGTTAAAATTGATCTCCAATCGAAGCTGTTAGAAACTGTCCACAAGAGGGGGCAGAATCCAATGTCTGCTGTATATGGCTGAGTGGGAGAAGAGGAATGAAGGAGCTTTCAAGGAGCCAAACTACTAGTCTGTTTCTGTGTTTGTGGCAGTGAGAAAGAAACAGTGTCGGGTCCAGTTGTTTCCCCTGAGCCTGGAGCAGGAGGTGAAGCTCCCCTTACTGTGACTTATGGTCTTTCCATCACCATCTTTGAGTCAAGAAAGCTAACAATGTGCAAAACGGGAAAGGAATTATATTTACACAGTGCGGATTAATTCAAAAAACAAGTCTTCTAAAACAGGAGTTCTTATGCCTCCAGCAAACAGACCCCTGCTGAGAGACGAAGCATGGCGACATTCGGCTCTTAACCTGGAGCTCAGTGCTGTGGATTAAGGATAAAATGGGCTAACACTGCACTGTGTGAAAATCGTCGTTTGATCTTATTAAAGCAGTTGAAACTATGACATTAGTCCAAGTTGCAGAGTTTCCTCTCCTCTCCAAAATGAAAAAGTGTTCAAAACTTATTTTATTTATTTCATAAATGTAATTATTCAATTAAGCATTCAATTGCTAGTTATTTACCATACAGCATGCAAACTTCTAAGAAATGATCTCGGAATGATTTAGAGTTTATTTTTAATTACCTTGTAGCAGGCTTTGGTGCAGCCCCTCAGTCCATCCACTGTCTGAAAACACTGTTTAAGTGCCTCTCCCTTTAAGCCAGCTTTTATCTGATTAGCTGCCCTGTGCAAACAGAAGGTTTGGACAGAGGATGGGTAGGACTTAATGCTCACAGTCAGAACTATGAGCCTGACACAGTCAGTTTTGACTGACTTCACACAGAACCAAGAGTAAAAAAAACCCTGAACCCTGAGCTTGTGACTCACAGGTATTGCTTGTACCTATACTGACCCCATTATTTGAAACTGACTGTCTTTATTATAAAAATCCACCACCAAGAAAATAAAGAATAGGTCGTCTTTATTAAATTATAGATATGTGTGTTTCTTGCTCAGTCGTAATTACCTTTAAATCACATAAAAGCATGATAACTAGGTTTGCAGCTACATATCCAGGTACATTAGCATAAACTGCACGCAGCAGACCCACCTTTGTTTAAGTTGACTCTAAGAGTCAGTCTCTGTTTGAAAAGTGAAGTCAATGCAAAAATGTCTTAAACCTTCATTTTTTATATTGGCCAGCAGGGGGTATCGTCTCTGTGTGCACAAAGAAGTCTGATGGTACGGAAGTCTATGAGAGACAAACACACCTGCAATTTATTATTTTATATAAAATCAGTGCATTTATTATAATAGGTCAGTTGTTTCTAATTACTGTTACTCAAAAACATAAAACTCTTCATTTGATTCATTGTGCAAATGTACAAACCACAGGCTTTGATTGATATATATATATATGTGTGTGTGTGTGTGTGTGTGTGTGTGTGTGTGTGTATATACACTTTAACTTGGAGTCAATCCTTGTTTTTGGAAATATTAGTATGAATTACTATGAATAAAAAATAATAATTATCCATTCAAGCCCTGCAACATGGTGTAGACCTGTACAAGGTGTATTCTGCCTCTTGCCCTATGACAGCTATAGGCTCGGCTCCAGGATTGAGTCAGGCCTTGGCCATTTCCCATCATTGCCCCACTCTCTCCTTTCTTTCCTGTCCAGAAAAAAATCCTGCCAAAGATAAAAGCCTTGCTGGTGTCAATGGATAATGGCCAGACTGTTTCAAGCTGATAGGGAGGTGACAAGAACCTCTTTGAGAGCATCTCAATAAGTCAAACCTTGAAGCAGATGGTTCCAGCAGCAGAAGACCGCACCACAGTCACCAGAACTCAGCCCCTTGGGGGCGTGGATGTGCTGTGTGTTGCTATCATGTCACTGTGGACCAAAATCTCTGAGGAATGGTTCCAGCGCCTCGTTGAATCAATTCCATGAAGAATTAAGACGGTTCTGAAGACAAAAGGTGATGAAACCTAAGGTTTCTGGTGACAGTATACATTTAATGTACAGACAGAAGAGTGGCAGTGATCTTCAGGCTCCACTTTGGGCAGATAATTGTTAATTTAAAGTCATTGCACAGAAAATGACACAGACAGAAACACTGTTAGGAATAAATGTGGCTCTCTCCTTCTTCAGCAGAGGATCAGAGAAAAATAATTCTTCAATAAGAGTCAAACTTAAAGAGGGTCAAGGACAAAATTTAAACACCGTTAGATCCTGACTGCTCAGGGAATAAAACATGTCTGAGGGGAGCAGCTGGTTCAAGCCGTTGCGCTGCGTCGTGCTGTTGGGGTGTGCAGCGAGCAGCTGAGTAAATGCGTGTCTGCATTTAAACATATTTATGTAATCAATAAGGGCGAAAGGGGAATTAGTTATGAAGAAAATGACATGTTTTAATTACATTTTAATCACTGTGTACTGATGTATAAAACATGGAGCCCAGCGTGAGGCTGAGTCTGTCTGACCCCTTACACATAAATCTCCATTCAGGAGTCCCCGTTTTTAATCACAACTAGCATGAAATTTTCTCTTTATCAAAACACTTTTATATGTCTCGATGTAAGAAGTCAAAGTTAGAATCCAATTTAACAATTTTTCATGGTTTAAATACCCAATACCCCCCTTCCCCCCCAAAGAGTCAATTAAAACGTACAAAAGTACAATCCTTTAATTTTCTCATAAAAATGTAAATGACTCAAAATGGCTGGTAACAATCAGAGGAATGATTTAACACTGGAAAATAAATCTCAGCGTCCCCACATAAAGCAATGACATCTGCGATCTAGGAGTAGAACAACACAGGGATTATATTTCTTTTTTGTTTCTGATTCACTGTTGTGCTTTACAAATGGGATGAGGTCATCCTGATTAAACTACAAAATGAGGTTTATTACTGTCGCCTGAATGAGCCCGTTGTTCTAACCACTGGGTGAGACAGTTAGGGACACTTGGCTGTGAATGCGCAGAATAGCTGAAGTCTCTCATGTGGTGCGTTTCCTCAGAAAGCATCCGCCGTTCATGTGAGCGCAGCTGCAGCATAAAAGTGGAAATCACAAATCAATTTGCTGCCTCTATTTGTATTCAGTGATTTCAGTGGTGTAGTTTATGGACGTAGCTTGCTATCTTTAGCTGGCGTGACAACCTCCAGAGCTGAAAAATGAAGCTAACAGAAGTGGCAAAAACCTGCAGTTCCTTTAGTGGCCGCTTGAGGCTCCAAAAGGGAGCCAAACCCCACAGCACGGCCAACTTTACAGCATTAAAACTTGTGTTCAGACCTTGGTACAAAACATTGTTTTGGTTTCTATGGATATTTCCAACCTTATATTAACTCTGAGTGGGCTGGATGTATTTCTAACTCATCCGCATGAAATATTGAGTTAGAGGTGTACCTGTTTTGATTGACAGCTGTCCCAATATTGGCATCTGGAGCCAACTGGTGTCTGTTTAAGTACTAATAAAGTTCCTTGATCATTCACCCAAGTGTTTGTATTAATGCTGCAGTGATGCATGTGTGGAGCAACATGCAGATACAGATGTATTTGACTGGATCTTATCAGTGTTTATTTCACTGAGAGTAAAAATGGGCTTTTATATACACTCAATGAATAAACAGACAATTATAAATATTAAGATAAATTTATTATTGTTTTTAAGAAAAATGGACTGTCTCTTATATGATAATGGCTGTTTCACTGTCTTTCACTGATTATAGTAAAACTACGAATTACTTATTTAAACAAGACACCCTCTTTGCTGTGAGAATGGGTTAGCTTTACCATGTAACCCACCCTGTGTTTGTATGCTTTTATACTGTTCCTGGTTATTGTGACTCAGTTCTTTCAAAGCTACAAATGTTACACACATCTTACTGTTTTAGTCTCTTTGTTAAAGCAGGCAGCTCAACTATTATCACTTCAAAATAAAAGCATTAATATCATTGGGTATATCATATCTGGATGGAAAATGAAAGAAATATATAAACTGCTTATAGAAGGTCTGAAAAGTGGGTTAAAGAAGAGGAATAAATATGATGATGGGAATGAACAGTTAACCTGTGATTAGACCCACCCCAATAAAGGTAATGATGCTTTTCTATCATTGACAGTGAATTCACGTTTCAGGAGGCATTGGTGATATGAAATTTAAAAGTTCGTAAATCTTTCATTCAATTTTTGGAAGATAAACTTAAGCCACAACATTCGCTATCCTCACTGCAAACGGTTAAGCATTACGGCCTCCAGCAGAGTCAGAGAATAGCAGCCAAAGCGCAGCCATTGTGAAGAGCCCGGCGAGGTGCAATCAACACATCCATCCATAGGCTTCCATTTATAATAGGATCATAAAATTTGGATAAAGATTTTACAGTTCAAATGGTCAAATCTCATCCTATACTGTAGCTTTTTTTTTTTTAGTTTTTCTTCTTCTTCTGTTGAATGTGATGTTAATATCCTGCAGATTCTTTGGAAAACTAGAAGCAGGCTGCTGGAGCTCTCACATGAACAGCACATCGTAGCACGGTGACAAAATCTGGTCTAAATGCTGCTGTTGAGAACTCGTTAATTCAACACAAAACCAGAACAGTTGCAACCATCTGTTGGTGTTAAAGGCCCGATTTGTAATTATTGATGGCATATTGAATATACCTGAAGATTTCAAGCTATTAATAAATTGTATTTTTTTTATGATGATTAATCACAAATAATGGCAGAAATTCCTGCCACTGAATAAAGTTTATACGATTTATTAAACCTGGATTTAGTCTCTGGTTTTTTTTTTTTGTGACACATTAGAATCGAAATCTCAAGATGGAAATGAACTGCTTGCTTGAACTGAAATAAATGGATAAAACAGTTTACAACAGAATAATTAAGTAAACGAGAGCTCAGCCTTTATTCAAGCTGTTGATAAAGTTTGACAGCGTGACTGGAACATCGGCCCTGTAAGTCGCCCTTTCTAATATGTGCATGACAGCACGTTCAGCTTTAGAAAAACGGGGAAAAGATTTGTTATTTTCATATTTCTAAGAATATTTACCTGCATTTTATTTGCATCTTACAAAAGGGGGCGCCATTGAGGCAGGAAACTCCAGCTCAAAAGTCCTCTGAATGGCAGCCCTCCTTTTCATGTTGACATTTTCAGTGTTCCCACATCAGACAGAGCCCAGCAGAGTGACTGCTGGCAGGCAGTGACGTTGGTCTTTACTTACTTACTGACTAAATTAGATGGTTGGATCAGTATCACTATCAGATCTGTGAAAAGTTCATCACTTCTTTGTTGCGTTGAGTTTCATGAAAAGGAAGAGCCTCGAGGTTAGAATACCAAGGATTTCTTTTCCTCAGAAGGTCGACGTTTTTAATCCCCAGTCATCGAGAAATAACGTGGGTGGAGGAAGTCGACTTGAAATACTTGAAATAACTGATGAGGAAGCAGCGAGTGCGCACGCAGACGTATGACACAGAAATGCCTTTGAGCAGTGGTGAATATGACACTTAATGCAGGTGTTCGTATGCCACAAGCGCCTTATAAATCCCACTCCCACTCCCACACACACTGACATCTGAGCTGTTTGGTCAAAAAAAGAAAAGAAGCTGCAACTGGACTCTCAATACATGCTGCACATCCCGGGGGTCACCTATTCTAGCACATGTTCAGTGATATTCATAGTCAATATAGCAAGAATTTATCTGTTAATTGGTAACATTTGCACTTAGAATGTCACTGCAGCATTGTCAGGAAATGTCCAACAAAGTTGGACAAAACACATAGACCACCTATCAGAGTGCAGTAACACTTCAGAGCAGTCCTGCAAAAGGCTGTGCAAGAATAAGAAACCTTGGTAATACGAGTTTATGTCCAAACAGGGTACTATTACACTTCTGAATAACACTTTGCTACAGAAATATGGCGTTCAATTACATATTTCATTCCTGTGATGACGTTAGGTCTGCAATATTTATTTTTCCAGCTTTATAACTAGTTGGCGGCCTCGTTTCAGCCCTCACAGGTACAATTCAACAAGGTGATGTGCAGTTTCCAGTTATTTCTGTGGCGATTTTTAAAATTCACTCCCCACCAAATCAAATCCTGCAAATTCTGTGGTGTGTGCACCTAATTTTTCCCCAGATTTTTTTTTGTAAGGTTATAGATAAACAGCAACAAAATAAGATTTTACAGAGTTCTTTTCCATTTTCAGAATATCCTCAACAACAACAAGAATAAAAAAAACTCATCCTGCTTTTTTTTTTTTTTACCTGAAAAAGAATAAGTATTTAAAAATATACAGTCTGAAATTAATGACTGGATTTTACTGGCAGTAAACTTTGACAACATCAAGTCTGCAACAGTTCACAAAGCACACACATTATATATATATAAAGCTTGGCTGCCTCATGATCGCTCATATAACTGAGGGATATTAAATGAATTATTCTGAGATGAGGAAAATGTCATAACTTTTATTCTCACACAGCATTAGGGTCATATTAACAATAGTAGATCTTCTGGAGAGCATGCTTTATAAACACCCCATATGGAGCAAAAACAGACACTTTCATTCAACAAAAGCTATTAAATATAATTTACAGGGGAGTGAAATCTTCCACCGAAGACAATGATCAAAACACAAGTTGAAAACTTGTCTTCCTCGATATGATATAGACAGTGAATTCAATCTCATGAGCTCCTCGATGGTCCCAAATTAACTTATGAAACTTTATACATAAACAAAAATGTGCTACACAGACCAGCAATGTTAGAAACTAGTGTCAGGATGGAGGAAATCAATCAACGAAATGAACAAAATACCCTACAAAAATGCAGCTCACTGTGAACTTTAACTAGTGTAGGACTGACTGTATTGCACTATTTTAATGTCTACTGTTTAAGATGCCTATATGGAGCGTTACAACATCCTCGTGTCCTCTCTTTTCACGTGATCAAGTGTCTTGTCGTGGCACTTGCTCTTTTTGTTCTGGTGAGTTTTGACATGTTTTGCCAGGTGGTCACTCCTCATGAACCTTTTGCAGCAGTCCGGACAAACAAAGCGCTTCTCCCCAGTGTGAGTCCTCAGGTGTCTCTGCAGCTCATCCGACCTGGTGAAACTCTTGCCACAGAACAGCCAGTTGCACACAAACGGCCGCTCTCCCGAGTGCCACCTCAGGTGCGCTTTGAGGTGAGAAGTTTTCCCGTAAACTTTCCCGCAACCTGGTATGTGGCAAATGTGCTGCTTCTTCTTCCCGGGCTCGTCGCTGGACGTGGAGGACTGGCAGTTCGGACACCTGCACCTCCTGCACCGCCGCGCGGTTGCGAGAGGGGATTTTGTGTGCAGCAGCGCGGCGATTTGAGTCTGGTATTGCGCAAAGTCCGTATGTCCCAGAACCAAGCCCCTCTGCAGCTGAAAGCGGTGAGGACCAAGAGAGGAAGAGTGGCCTACGTGGTTACCCTGCTGGAGGCTCCACCACGGAATATCCTCTCCAGGGTTTGGAGACAACTGTCTCTGCTGCTGGTGCACAAGGCCGGAGGGTCCCGTGACAAAACTTGGCATCGCGGGCGGAATGGGAGTTGGAGCTGCGTAGCTGACGGCGGGGACGTAGGTGGGAGGGCAGGTGGACTGCATGGAGCAAGGTAGCATCTTCACGGGAGAGAAGTCATAGGGGTACGAGGGGTCCGCCGGAGGGGTGAGGGGCAGTTCGTGGTGGGAGCTGAAGGAGCTCTGGATGTGCGCAGACAGCTGTGGCTTGGAGGATAGTCCGAAAGTAGAGTTGCTGGCCAGGCTGCTCTGAGGGTTTCCCTCGTTAGTCCACGGGTGAAATAAACGCGAAGGAGAACCCAGCGTGGGATCGTAGGGGACCTGGAGGAAATCAGCGGGGTTTGATCCGTGGTTGTGCCCGATCCGGTTGCAAGTGGCAGCCAGGAGAGCCAGCGGAGAGTGCTTACAGTTCTCTGGGGAAGAGTTTGGCGTGCGATCCTGGATAATCGAGACACACATTTTCTATGTTATGATCTCAATTAAACACATTTACGAGGCAAAACAACAGCACGGTGCCACCTTTAATTCAAACGAAATGGTTGCTCTGAGTTGCCTGAAATCGGAATCTAAATGACGAACTGAATCGCGATGATGTGACATAAAAGTTGGCGGCATGTCGCAGCGGTAGTCATTAAGACGCAAACAATTTGCGTCAGAAATGAGAAGACACTGGACTACCAGTGCTGAGCGACATTACATGTAACAGACGCGCATTTTCATTAAAAACTGAAGTTTTACAAGTTCTTAAAGTGGAGAGAAACTTGCGCACAAACCTGAAGAAAAGCCTGGAGTGTTTCATTCCGCAGTACAGCCACTGCTGCCATGGTAAACGTCCTCCGCCTCTCGATGAAGACGAATAAAAAATAAAAACACTAATTTAGATAAATGTGTTCATTCGCGGTAAAGAAAAAAAAATCTTGTCGTGCAGGTCTTCACTCTCCAGTGCTTCCTCTCTCCGATATATCCTTGGTCTATCTGAAGAGTGAGGGATCACTTCTTAGAATTTGATAAGGACTTTGGTGGGCCGCCAGCCAGTCAGAAATAAGATTTATTACTTTGAAGTTTGCCGCTGCCCAATCATCAAAGAATAGCGGCTCTTTGAGAGGGGAAAGCAAATCCTTTGAATCCACAAAGCTCCTATGGTGTGTTTGTTGGTCTGGATAAAGGAGCTGATTATTAGGGGGGCTGGGAAGGGAGGAGATAAAGGCGGGACAATTAATGAAGTAATCACTATGTGGGAAATGTATATACACAAATAATTGGATTTTCTTGATCAAAGACCCCCATGCCGCCTGGAGACCCCAGTATTGGATGCTGTAGTCATCTGATCCTCTTTTTGTAATTAAGGATTTGTAGCAGAACCCTATGTGACAATGTGACATTGTTATCTCTGGAGATCTCCAAGAGCGTTGCCTGACTGTTTGATGGAGGAAAGAGACCAAATCAAGTGACTCAACACAAAGTTCTCATCTCTGAAGAATCTGCGTCTCTTTTACATTTCCAACTTAAATTAAAAAAAAAAGAAAAATCTTTGTTGTGCCTTTGAACTGAAACACTTAATTATGCCCTCTCTGAATTATTTAAATACTTATTTCCCCTTCACTCATTTCAATCAGCTGTTTTATCAGAACCTCACTCCAATTCATTTTTTTCATCTCTTTGTCACTCCGACAAACTAAAAGCCCGAAGAAGAAGAAGAAGAAGAAAAAACTCGCAGCAGGTAATTTAAATGAGTGTTTCTTAACATGTCAGATGAGTGAGGTGACAAAGGTAGCACTTAAAATGTGAGCATCTCAATTATATTTTCTTTTCATGTCAGGATGTCTGAGCAGGAGGTCCTGAAAACCGATGATCCACTGCACTGCAGCGTCTCAAAAAGAAAAAAAAAACACATCCTGTAATACTTCATCCTTTTTTATTGTTTCAGAACATTTAATGAAGGCAAAAGTACGCAGTTTCCATAAGATAACATCCGAAACTTTTTGTGGCAGAGCTGTAAAAATGGAAGTTGTAGTTCAACTCTCTGATCTTTATCTGGCTTCCCTGCAGAAACAATCACTGTCCTCTCAACTAGTTTGGAGCGGCAGATTTTGAATTAGATCTGTTCCTTTGAAGGGATTAATGTTCCCAGTTCTCTCCCACGGCTTTACACACAGTCATGAGGGAAAGGGGGAGTCCTGCTGGGCTTCACTGGAGCCATGCTAAACTACAAGCCTGGCTACAGGAGTGAGTGGTGTAGTCACACTGTTAACCTTGTTTACATCAAGCTGTGGCAGCCGCAGAGCCCGATGCTGCTTCAAAATATGCAAAAATGCAGCAATCAGGAGGGTGTTAAGACAACAAGCTGGAAAATCACCCCACAGATGTCACACTGAAATTATGAATCCGAACATGCAGTACTCAAAATTGGTGCCACGCTTTAATAATACTTATGGCAGATCGTCCCAGCAGTTGATACTTTGTTTTTAACTTATCATGAGACATGATGTCCTATAAAGACACTACATACAGAAGAAATCCAAAAGATCTTACAGTTATAAATAGATAATAACCAAACCAAAATGATAAGCTCTACATAAAAGGTCTTTTTGACATCATACCAGGTAAAACACGTACATCTGCTCTATAATGCAATATTTTAACTTTTCTTTTTTTTAACACAAGGGTGGTGGAGGAAGTGCTACGCAGCCAGAAGGAAAACCAGAAGACAACCTCAGAGTCCAGCTTTTAACAGCAACTGATTTATAACACATTAACAACAGGTTTGTCCCTAAAGGGAGAAGGAAAGAAGAACAATAACGACAGGTTTTAGGTACTTATAAAGCTGTTAAAGCTTATAAAGCCTTCATAAATGTTTCCCCATTACAAACATTTGCGAGCTTCTTTGGTGTGAAAGTGTTCACTTTGAAGGGTTTTAGCACAAAGGCGCTCAAACTGCTTGAAAGGTGCACGATAAAAGTACAGAATGCTGTAAATTTGCTTAACCAGCCATTTGTAAGACCTCAGACGTCGCTGGTAAACATTCCCACTGTCTGCTCTGTAAAGTTTGTACTCGTGCAGCGACGCGCCGTCAGTCAGTTTTTACTTCCAGGTTTAAATGTCAGATAAATGTCAAAAGTTGTAATCTGCTCTCTTATGTCGATGGTAAAGGGGGAATCCACCCTAAAACATGTTCCCACTCTACAGCAGCACTGGTTTATGGACATTAAAAACATCAGATGTCAATTCTGATTTGAGGTGCATTTCCACTTAAATCTGCTTTACGTGTGAGCTGTCGCGCCGTGCAAGGAAATTTTCAGCCATATGTGACAACTGCATGAATTTCGTGAGCCATCAGCGTTTAGAAATTATTGATATCTTCCTTTGAGATGCTCGGTTCAGCCCTAAATGTGGGTTCTTACAATTTAATGCATCTCAATGGGACCTCACCTGAGGGAAGGATTTGGCTAAGCAGGACTTCGATAGAGTTTGTAAGAAATTCATAACAGTGTGCTTAACACAATGTCCAGTCCCTGAGGTAATTTACTTGCTCCAAAACCTTCACCATCTTATGGCCATGCCTCAAGTTTTACAGGGATGCCTCAGCAGTGGTTTGGCTAAAGGAAATTTCTGCCTGCGGCATTTGATGGGGAAAATTAACTTGGAGGAACCCCCCAGTGCAACAGTTTTCTGCCTGCAAAGGTTTGAACATGGACTCAGTCAGGGCCATCCACGTGTTTCATACAAATCCTTTCAAACACAAAGTGGAGAGAGGAGCCTCGGAAATACTGTTGGGGGAGCAGACACGGAGGGACCCGCAATCAGGAATCTGTACGTGGACGAACAGAAAACTAAATACTCCCAGCAGTTCTACATTTTTATGATGTTTTAACAGTAGAAATCAAAGAAAACGGGGTGAAAAGTGCACTTGTGATCATAAACGTTCAACAGGTCAATCATATCTGTAAAGGCCAATTAAGGCGAAGAAAGAATGGCTCATCGTGTTTACATTGGCATAAGTTTTTAACAGTATGTGCAAATTCCAGCACGTGCTGAGAGAATTACCTGTAACCCAACTAACATGCCTGATCTACAAGGAGAGGACATATTTAATAAATCTATAACGAGGGGAAAAAAAACATATAAAAGACTTTACTCGTGGCAGATAAAAGGTAAATATATTAACCTACAAAACCAAAATTGCATTATTCAAATAAATGTGAATAGAAAACACATTTATAACCAAAACTCAGTAATTTAGACACATTTATTTGACTCATATAAAACAATTTACTTGAAATAAATATACATTTACAATAGGTGTCGTGTGTTGTTGAGAAGCAGGTTGTTTTAGTCCATTTAACGAGCGAAGGCGATCTGCAGGAAAGAGAAGAAAAAAAATACGTTAAGCAGCACGTGTAAAATACTTTTCATCATCATCATCATCATCGCTCTGGTTTGCATTAACATCCTTTTTTCCACCTTCTTCTACTGACCCCTCTTTGGATGTGAGAAAGTGTAGCTGTGTACGATTTTTGGCATTTTGAGCGAACTGACAGCGAGAAGAGAGGATCTGACAGAGTCGCGGGGCAACGTCACAACACGAGCCCTTTTTAACTTTCCATATTCTCCGGACAGTTGGAGAGGAAACAGGTTCCACATCTGTCTCATGCAAGAGATATCAGAGACTCGGGGATGAGTGGAGGTGGGTGAGGGGGTGCCGCGTGTGGGAGAGGGAGTGTGAATGTGTGGGAGAAACAGAAAGAGACGGGGAGAGAGGGAGAGATGCTCGAGGCTACTGGGTACTTGAGCCGCTATAATGGTGTCTCGTATGAGAAAACATCTGTGAATTTCCTCAGTGATCTACAACAAAGTATAACTCAGAGCAGTCACTCAGCAGACCTTTGAAGTTGCTGTCTGACAGAAAGCTGCCATTGTTCGCAGCCCCCAACACAGAGAAACTCCAACTTTGGTCTCACTAATTTTCCCTGCAATGCGATACAAGTCTTTTTTTTCCCCCCCTCTTCCTCCCTCTCCCTCTTCCAGGCCTATGAAACTGGGGACCTCTGCATATTCAAGAGCAAACAGCAAAGCCTTGGCAATGTGCAGGGTTGGCTTGGGAGTCACGTTAGGCGGGGGACAGGTCATTTTACCTTCTCTCAGCCCACCCTGAATGTGCTAACCCAGCCTTCGAGAGGAAAACTCTCGCCCCTCTGCAGTGATGATGAGTTGTGTTTATAATAAGTCCGTTATCCTTTGCTGGAAATTTTATAAGCTGCTATGAACATGAAAGTTTTTCCATTACCTAGTGAGCAGCAGGTGGAAATGACAAAACTGAGAGATTTGAACCTCACACAGTAACTTGTTAGCACCACACTGCAGGTTAGAATGTAACCATTAGCAGAATTATGCATTTTTAACCCAGATTTGTAACATTGATTCAACTCTAAGCTGTCAGATACAGTGGCACAATACGTCATATACGGTATCCCTGCAATGCGTAATGCTAGAGGCTTTACTTTTCTTTGCCTTAAAGGGTCAAACAAGGGGCTGGTGTGATTGCACTCTTTCAGAAGAAAAAAAAACCTTCAAGTATAGTTATACGACTTTTTATAGATTCATGACACAATAATTGTTATAACATTAAATGTTACACTGACCAAACCTGTCTTTGTAGTGTCACCATTACAACACAGAGCCATAAAAGTTACTGTAGAGAAAAAGCAGAGTTCCCCGTGACCTCTGAACCCTGGCAGATAGAATAATATTTTAGTGGGGCAGTGATTCTTGAGATTCTGGTGTTGCTGAAAATGAACTTTGCTCATGAGCCATAAAAAAGTGGTTAATTAATGAGGAGGTTTATATTTTGCTAAGACTGAAAAAAAAAGGAAAGAAATTTACTTTTTTCCTCACACTACAACTGTATATATCTGAAATAATAAATACTGTGCTAACTATCTGGCTCTTATGGCTGTCTTTCATAATTTCGCATTAGTGTCTAAATATGTATAATATAATTATCTCCATTTTAGTTCAGCTGCTTGTAAAGTCTATTTAATTCATTTAAGTTATTTAAAATGTGCTATTTAAATACGTCTCACTGGAATAAATCTGTTTCTATAGAAGAACTGTGCTTCCTATGTTAAGCCACTTATCTAACTTTAAAAAATTATCATATAACAAATAGCAAATGTCCACTTTTACTTACGGAGTCTTCTGGAAGACCTGCTGGAGAGTTTTTAAACGACTACTACTTTAGTCTGACCTCAATCACAAGGTTATTTGGTTGAGCACCAGGTGACCGCTCTGGTTGCTCCTGGCAGCGGCAAAAATGACAAGCTTTCAGCCACGCATCCCAAAGTGAAACAAGGCCGTGGTAATTCTCACACTGTTATCAGTCCAGCGTTTATTCAACGGCAGCTGGTCCCACCATCTGGGAAAGCAATGCTGGGGCAAAACAAAACAGGTTACACCTTTGGCCATGCCAAGTCTGCTAGTGCCCCACTCCCTCCACAAACTGAGAGGGGCTAATCATAATTTCACGCTCTGATTTGTCAAATCCCATTCCAGCACCGGAGGCACCGGAAAAAACCCTGAAAAAAACCCCAAACAAACAACTTTTAAGTCAATAAATTTCATGGCACACAGGATAACAGCGTTCCCATATCGTTCCCTTTGTTCTACGCGAGCTTTCTCGAGCTTCGTCCCTCCTTAACGCCGAGAGTTACATGTTTATTGACACAGGCGAAAAGGAAGCAGTAATTCTGACCAAAACATTTAAGTCACTCGTAAAATTAGCAGACTCTTCCCCCCCCCCCCCCCCCCCCCCTTCAGGCCCCTCCTCACAA
>VOQJ01012422.1:106280-123303 GCA_015052665.1 Apistogramma diplotaenia
AGAAAATCCCACCAAAAACCCCAAGCCCCCCCAAAAAAAAAAAAAACCCCCCCCCCCCCCCCCCCCCCCTCTACACGCAGGCATTCATGCAAATGCTGACAACAGAGCGGTGCACGGAGCGCCCTCGACAAACTGCAGGTGAGAGGAAGCTGAAACAAAAGCCACTGTAACCCTAATGGCATCCCTTGTCATTAAGAGACCTTTGATGTATGTACTCAACAGAGTCTTTTATCTCCTTTTTCCACCTCTTCCTCTCTGGGCCTCCACCCGGCTCAACCAGTTCCTTTATTACTCCAGTCTTTAGGGGATGTTTCTTTCATTCTTTTATTTTTTTTTTTGCCCTTTAACATACATGTAACATCTGGCTGACACTCATGTGTGTCACTCTTTTCAATTGTTAGCCAGCAAACTGCGTTGCAGTGCTGACTGCAGCTATTTTTGGAGTCTGCATTATGAAACAAGGCATTAATTCTTTACTCATGAGAGAAAAAAACACATATGGTATGCACTCATAATATAGCAAGATATATTCTAGTGTGGTGGGCATGTGACAGATCTGGATATGAAAAGCACGTAAACTGCATTAAAACAGTATTTGAAAAGGCTGCACATGAAATGGCGCATTGAAACTCTCCCTTTGAACTCAAAGGATAGAGAAACAGGACAATGTTGGCCTAATCGTGTTCCCTCTTTGAAGTGAGACATCACTATTAGGTGAAAAGGTAAGTATGCTTCTTTAGAAAATAAAAGCTTTTCATCATTTGTTAAGGCTGCAGCGCGGGCGATTTTCATAAAGGTGGTTTTAAAACTTTGGATAACAGTGTTTGGAGCTGCCTTGGATGCAGCTTTAATGAATGTGCAGCACATGAAGCAAATAGCTAAAATGGCAAGAATAACACCAGCAGTAACGTTAGCCACATTAAAGGAGTTCTCTCCCGCACACCAGATGTTGTCAGATTTAATGAGGGAAAACAAGAAGGAGCTGGATTTTTTGTTTTTTTTTTACTAAAATACATTAAAGAAAACACAGGTGTCAGGCCTCCAAAGCCGGCGCTGACCTGCCTGCTGTCCCCCGGGCCGACCCGGAGGCTGAGCAAACACAGAGGGGTCGGCTCGTCGGGTCGGAGCATCCTTCATCCGAGTGACGACAGCATTTCATAACATTTGCCTTTTTGCGACACGTAATCAGCTATGCGAGGCAATTACACGCACACCTCTGCTCACCTCCTCTCATATGCTAAAGCAGGCAATCAGCCAGGGAGTTAATTTGGCAGAGGAAAACAGGGGAAGAAACACCCACTCTGGCACCATTTGTCACTACAGTCCAACCTTGTTATTCAAACTAGCGAGCCTATTTGAAATTCCTCTCTGTGGTAAAACAGGGCCAAAATAATCAAGGGAGCATGATCACACTTAATTGATTCAGTGTACTTTTAAGATGCACTACAGGGTGCTGGGGTGACCTATTTCAGACTGCTCTTCAGAGGAACCAACTATCCCAGCAAGGGAGTAATGCACAACGAGGATTTTAATTATTGCAGGATCTGTGGCTACGACCGGAGGTGAAATGCTCCTCAAGTAACTGTGACACTACATTATAACAGTGCCAGTGGTCCGGGATTTTATTTATTTATTTATTTTTTTTACACTTTGAAATTTTATGGACTTAAATATGACAAAGTGAAAAGATGGGCTTTTTTAAAGCCTAATTTTGGAAAAACAAAATTTGTAAAAAAAAAAAAAAAAGTAGAAATGCTGTCACATTTCACTGAAAACTGCTGTGTTTATACTTACAAAACAATACAATAAATCATATCCCCACTCCTGATCTGAAATGTGTAAATGCATGTCTTTACTGACAATGGACATATTTTAGAACAGTAACCTGAAATCTCTCCACACCTTATAACCCAAGCCAGGAAGCCTCCAGAAAGCTATATTTTTGCCCTATTTTCTAAAGCTTCCAAATCTATTTTAGGGCATCCTCGCACCGAGGGCCCACTTCAGTCTGCCTCTCGTGATGCTCGTTTGGCTGAACTTTTTTTTTCTTTTTTAATCATCTACCTCTAATTCTCAAATTGTTACCTGAAACAAATAATACAGGATTTATATATATGACCCCCTGCTTCTCAAGCAGTGAAATTATTAGAACTAATGTTTTGTTATAAAATAAAAAAAACTGCACTATTACAGTAAATATTCTTACCTCTGATCTACCTCTGTGCGTTTTACTCACAGGAGACAAGGGACAGCATTAATCAACCTTTAAAACTACCACATCACCACTACGGGCGGCTGCGGCTGCTTAAAACAACAAACAGCACAGCTTCGGTTGGAAAATGGCAGATTCAAACCATAGTGGTGTCAAGTGGCCCAAAAAATGTGGAGCCAAAACCATCAAGCAGGCAGAAATTTAAAAAGGGAGGCTTGAGAAAAATCACAGATTACGAGTGCAGTTTCTGGTGATGAGTCAGACCTCTGTCTCAACCCGAGCCTGCCCCCCTAACAGCACTGAGCTGTAGGATTTGATGAACACTCCGGACCTCTTTAAACCCACCAGGATTCCTGTGAATCTGAACCTAACTGGAGTTGGGTTTGCTATCAAGGCAGAGCTCTAATGTTTTCCCCGCTGAGTATAAGGAGGATGAGATCCTCAGTCATACCACCCTACTCTTCCTATTAAGATCAAAATCTCCTCTCAGGCCCTCGGGTGTCAACAAAGGGAGATGCAGTAAATGATATGCAAATTGAAAAGAAAAAAAAAAAAAGCTCTACAAATCAACTCGCCAGCCCTGCATTTCCGACACTTCACATCTTAAAAGAAAATTCCTGTATTTAGGGTGAAATTCAAAGTGAGTTCTAGCTCAGCCTGTGTGAAGCTATGTGTGGTGATTCCAGCACTCAGACAGCACAAAGCCCCTTTAACTACAGGCAACTCGCTGTGGGAGAACTCGTCGAAAGAGTTTTGGCTTTCGCAAGGATTTGTCTCCAGATCCGTCTTAGACAATAGACATAATGCTCGGGAATAGGTAGATGCTTCCACGTCGGGTTAACACCGCTGAGCCGAGGAGCACGCTGCCTGCAAAACCAGGGGCTCCTCGTTGTGGAGAGGAAACGGTGGCTCAGTTCATCCATTCGAAAAGCAACGGAAAACAATCAGTGACAATATTAATGAGCTTATAATTTATCAAGTAATGGCTATAAGAGGATGTGCTTCGGTCTCTTCACACTTTAAATAAAATATTAGGAAACTAGAAAATCAAAACTAAAGAATCAATCAATAAATCAATTAACAGCTACATGGAATTTGAACATCTGGGAGAATATTATGCATATCAAATGATGGCCTCCTCTTTCTTTTGTGTGTCTTGTCATGAATGTATTAATTAATGCAACATCTGCACTGTTTTAGCCACAATTTTTCCATCAAGTGCAGGATTTCAACCTCTAGAAAACAGTAGAAACACACAAAACAGAAGCTCACATGTAACGTACACCAATTGAAGTTATAGTAACAAAAGCAGCAAGACTGGAAAGGAGTTTGATTGTGCACATGAGGGAGAAATCTAGCATGTCAAAGAATCACGTGTGTTCAAAGCCCTGATAGAATCTGGAAACTATCCCAACACTCCCGCTGATGATGAGCAAACACCATCGCTTTGCATTAGCACAGGAGGGCACGGCTCACGGAGGTCGCTTATTCTGCACCGCTGCTACTTGCTCCACATACGGAGGCACATCCAACACAGGGGATGTTCTTTGGTGTGTCTGTCTACACGTCTGAAGTGTCTGTCTTACCGGCTGAGACGGTTGCAAGGTTCAGCTCTGACTGACGAGAGGCCCAACTAGAAAGGGCGGGTAGGGGCGGAGGTTGAGTACTCTTCCTCAGGGATCGACTCCGCAGTTGACAGTAATTTGTAGTACTCATCTTCTCCATCCAGCACTTTGATTTGACTGTGATTTTTAAGGAGACGAGACAGTGGTGAGACGTTGCTGTGATAGAGAAATGGTGCTACACTTTACTGTTGTGTAAAACTACAATAGCAAAGCAGATGCAGGTGAGATGAGGTGTTTTCTAAAGCATAAGTGCTCATAACTAGAATCTCAATTACAGCACAATCACAACTCAGACCTTTAACAATTAAAATTTGCATGCTGACAAAGGCCCTAATATGTAACCCCCCCCCCTCTGATGACGCAAAGCACCTCCTCATAAAAACCCTGTTATTTTCGGCTCTCCATTTACATTATAAGAAAACAACTCCATTTCTGGATTCTCCTATTCCACAAAGGGCCTGCTCTGTTTAGAGTTGCTGTAAGTAGGAAAGCAGTTATTTACCCAAGTTTTCTCGGCTTCCTCTTGCTCCCCTGGTAATCCAGAGTTCTCTGAGGAAAGGGCCAAGAGCACACAGTCAAAAGATGAGCAGAGAGTCATTAATTTTTAATTCAAAGTGATTTTGTGTTGAATGCGAGCAGATGCTGATAATATCAGAAGTCACAGCATAATTTTTTTCTGATCAAAGGGCTCAAGTGAGTCTGATGAAGCATGCATCTTGCTCAGCTTTGATAAACCACATCAATTATTCACCGTGAAGGCAGACATCCTGACATGAAAGCAACAGATAAAGAGCATAAGCACATGTTCAAGACAAGAGGCAGAGAAGCGTGGGGGTGGGGCTCCAGGGTCTGGCACAGGTAGGTTTAATTGTATTATCATGTGGAACCAAAGTCAGACAAAGGCCTTTATCGGCACTTTGAACTCACATTTAGCTGGTTGTAGTACAGGCTGTCTTCGGGGCTGTTGAGCAGCTTGGGATGCTGGCCCCGCCGGCGAGGAGTTCTCTGCTGCAGCTTCATCACTGGACCTGCAACAGAGGAAAAACGAGGGCAGTGATCCAACCAGGCAAAAAACAACAACAAGCACCGACACGATGCCGACGATGATGACAGCGGTGGTAAACCAATTCTGCCCTCAACTTTTTAAAATCGGTGGCCCATGTGTGACGGAAAAGTCACAGAAACACTTTAAATGTACTTAAGTGAGATTATGTAATTTCATTGACGAGATGACTCAATAACAGCTTATTATTATTATATAAACACACACACATCTATCACAGGTGCGCAGAAGGGGGGATGTTTGGAATAGCCAAATTACACCAAAAACGGGCAGAAGTGACACTGCGGGTTAATCTAAAGTTCACCTTCACACTCAGATAAGATTTCATCCTGGCAATAATGCCAATATTTTTACGCCAAGAAAGATTTCATATTTGTTCCTGACAGTCCTGGATCACTTAGCTCTGCAGGATGATGGCACAGAAAAAGTAGGTCAACATTAAAAAGTGCAGATAATCTCATTAATTGTGTTTCAGTCAGTACTGAGCACTGCTTATTGTAAATATTGTATGGGTTTATGATTTAAACAGATGGAAAATGAGCATTTGGGATCTTGAGTACTTGAGAGTTTATGGAGTATTTAATAGCTGTCTTTATAGGATGAAAAATCTCAGTATTTATAGATTAAAAATAAATGTTTGAGTATTTTTTTCTATTCCAGATTGGTAATAATGTAGTAATAGAGGGGTAATAAGGTGGAAACAAGGCAATAATATGTTAATAGCAAGTGATTACAACTACCAAAGTAATACCAAGTAATAGCAACAACAGTAATAGTTAATAATTTTGTATTAACAGTGATCATAGGTGAGCAATATTACATTGAAAGTTATGCAATTGGCCAGAAACTAGGAGTAATAATGTGGAAACAAACATATACCTATGAGGCAAAACAACTAAAGTGGCAATATCTGTGCACTTGAGTTCTTATATACCATCTTGTGGTAATAACCTCATAATAAGGTGATATATGTTGATGGTTAAACATATTAGGAGTAAATACTGTGATAAATGCTGTGGTAGTTTCTGTGTAATAACCAGGAATCGGGACTGCAAAATGCTACATTAATAACCAATTAAACCAAACTTCAGGAAGTGTGATGCTGAGTTATACAGCTTGTAATTGCCGCAGTGGTAGTCAGTAGAGGATTGACAGTTTTCTGGATTGCGTGAGCAAATGTAGAGGCTCACAATTAGCTACACAGAATTAATTAACTATTTGACAATATACACTATTAGGGTCAGGTGGCAATTTCTAATGTACCACAACTGAAATTAGTGAAAATGTCAACGTATTAACGACAGAGGCAGAGAGCTCTGCATGATGGTAACATTCAAACAAAGTAATGAAGAATGCAAAATAAAACAGAATCCAACAGGGTGACATTTTAGGAAATACACGAGTGAGATGAGACCAGGGACGGCTGCAGCGAGAGCAACGTGATACCGGTGCATCGCGTCTTTCAGTTCAGCATAAAGCTGCAGCCAAGAGACTGTTGGTTAATCGCTCTTTATTTAATAAGAAAAAAAAAAGGTTATAAGCATCGACAGATTTAGTAAAGCCAGTGCAGAAATGCCTTGAACCTACATTCTTACTAACGACCAGCAGGGGGCGACTCCTCTGGTTACTTATAAAGATGTCAGTTTACAGACGTCTACCAGAAAATGACTTTTTTTCTGACTTAGTCCATGAAATCAGTGAACACTTTCCAGATGAATTTATGGTCTCAATAGCGAGTTTCAGGTCTTAAAGATTACAAACTGATGTTCACGTTCTAAATTAGGGTCTCCTTTGGAGCCGAGCACATGACAAAGCCGGGTATGCCTTAAGAGGAGTACTACCGTGTGCAGCGCCCTTATTTTTCCCTCTGAGTCAGATCCTTCCCTCGTTTCCTTGATGGGGGGGAAAAAGCGCAAGTCAGGGCTTCCAAACGGGAGTCCACAAACCAGTGGGTGACGTCACTGTGGCTTCATCCACATGCAGTCTATGGTTATACCACCCAAATACAAGTGAATGCGATTTAATTTGTAGCAGTTTTTGTGGTTTTAAAGAGAAGGGACATCCATTTTATGGCCTATAAATACATATTTTCAGCAAGGACCTGACTAAGCAGAGCCACAGAGCTCCAGATGTAGAGCTTCACCCTTCCACTTTCCAGTCAAATGAGTGACACATGGAAGCTGTGGTCAGCCTGTCAAACAGAATAAAAAGCAGTTTCTACATTCAGATTCTGTCTCAATGAATGACGTCTCCTCTGCACATGTGCATAGCCGTTTTACCTGATTGCGCCACGGGAAAGTGAAATCGCATCGACAGCTCGCTTGACATAATTAGCAATTTCACGACCTGGTAATTCAAACACAAGACACTTATAAGGACTGACTACTCTTCCCTTACCACTCTCCTCACCCAGTCGTTCAAAATTCATTGGTTATAAAAGTGTGTTTTTAAAGCTCACCTTTACAAGGGAGCATCTATATTTAATGTCTGACAACGTTTCATCCTCTTTGCCTGCATTTCATGTGAGACAGGACATTTCTTCATCATCTCTTGCTACCTCTGCTTCTCTACCTTGACTAAAGCTGCATTTGCCTTTTCCATCTTAACACTACTTTGTACTCACTTTGAACAGACCTCATCACATCTCAATCCTATACATCAAAGAGCAGGGTCCCCCTCCACCCCTTCAATCTTTCCTCAGCTTTCTTGATGTTATTCAAGCCAGCACAGGTTTACTAAAGTCACACTTTGTAAATGCCCAGAAAGTTCCTGTCAGTTTTGAGATATTAGCCAACTTTTACCGTGAATCTTATCTACACGTGCCTCAGAGGTGCTAACTGTCTGCTGTGTGAATCCCTGTTAGCCCTGAGTATTTGAGGATATTTGGAGGAAATCTCATGTACCGAGGCCCGTGGCTGAGGAAAAAAAAAAGAAGCTGTGCGTATAGTTTGGTTTGGATACATCAAAAGCACTTAGGTTTTAGTTTCACATTGAAATTAATTGTACATTATGCTCCTGCTTAGCCTTTGAAAGCTGAAAGAGCTACTGCATGTGCATGACATGCTGCTATGAAGAGAAAAATCAGCACAAATAAAATGTTCGCACTTTAAATCTCAGTTAAATAACGTCCGTATGTAGGACGTTCGGCTAATGATGCAGAAAATGGTTTTGATAAGCAAATGTTTTATTCCCCTGAAATTGCATCAAAGCCCTCAATCACAAATAATGAATCCTAACGTCCTTGAGCAAAGTTTTAAAATTAAATCGAATTACCAAACAGACTGCACAGTCTGCACAGTCAATAAAAAAAGACATGTGTATTTGCTATAAGATAAACAAGTATTTAAACTGTTACCTGCATGTAGATCAAAGTGGGAAGTGGGTATTGTCCTACTTGCATTGAGTGATTTATAGATTATGTTGAAAATGCAGATGGAAGAAGATCTTCAAACCTCAGGTGGAATAAAATCAAAGGTGACTTTTATCTGTATGTATATACACACGGATCAGACATAGCATTATGCTCACCTACCTAATATTACGTTGATCCCCTTTTGCTGCCAAAACAGCCCTTACCCGTCGAAGCATAGACTCTACTGGACCCCTGAAGGTGTGCTGTGGCATCTGGCACCAAAACGTTAGCATCAGATCCTTAAAGTTGTAAGGTAGGGCCTCTCTGGATTGGACTTCTTTGGCTAACAAATCCCACAGATGCTCGATTGGATGGAGATCTGGAAACTGTGGAGGCCGAGTCAACACCTCAAATCATTTCTGCTTCGTGGCAGAGTGCATTGTCCTGCCGAAAGAGGCCACAGCCACCAGGGAATAGTTTCCCTGAAAGGGTCCATATGGTATGACACGATGTAGGTGGAACGTGTCTCCAATCTCATTGTACATTCTGTACAATGACAATAACGACATTCTATTCTATTCAAAATAACATCCAAATGGACATTGCCAAAGCATCACATTGTCTCCGCCTGGTGTCAGGTGTTCCCCAGGTAAGTGATGCACATGTAAACTCACACGCCACGTGATGTGAAAGATATAATTCATCAAATAAGGCCACCTTCTTCCATTACACTGTGGTTCATGTGTCCATTGTTGGTGCTTTCGGTGGTGGACAGGTGTCAGCATGGACACCCTGACTGGCCTGCGACTATGCAGCCCCATATGAAACTAACTGACCTACTGTATATTCTGACACCTTTCCATCACAACCAGCATCAACGTTTTTGGCAATTTGAGCTACCGTAGCTCATCTGCTGGATGAGATTCCACAGGCCAGCCTTCGCTCCCCATGTGCATGAAGGAGCGCTCCTTCGTTGGACCACTTTGATAGGTCCTGATGGGCGGGAACACACCACAAGTCATCGAGCCATCACAAGCTGACTCTTTTCAAACTCGCTCAAATTCTTACACTTGCCTATTTTTCCTGCTTTGAGAACAAAATGCTCACTTGCTCCCTAATATGTCCCACCCACTAACATGTGGCACGAGGAAGAGATTATCAGTATCACTTCACCAGTCAGTGGTCATAATATTATGTCTGATTAGCCACTATATACATATACACCAAAGTTTTAAATAATGGGGTTAGAGTATGTACAAGCTCAGACATTAGTCTGCTTTTGAAGCTCTGTTTCAGTTTTTTCTATTTATTCTGCTTCTGCATGTCAGTTTATGAATATCCTCAGTACTGCCATCTCAGGCACACAGCTCTTGCTGTGAGCACAGCAGTCCCACCCACCTGCTGCTCAAATCTTCTGTTTGCGAGGGGCAGGCGATCAGAAGAAAGCTGTCATAAAGGGAAGGGAAATGGAACAAAAAAAAAAAAGTCTGAAATGAGGACAAAATGAGGGGTTGCACCAAGGCCTCGTAGAAGATAAACAAGGACTATTTTAAACTGTGAATCATGCAAAGCCACTCTAGTCGAGTCCACAAAAAATAGAGTAGGAAAGAGCCGTTTAGCTGATGTTTTAACTGTGTCCCAAGAACTATAACAAGTGAAAGTTAAACCCAATGACTGGCTCTAATCAAAACTGTCACCAGTGGGTTTACTCAGCTGCAGCTAATTAACATTGATCCTGCTAAATAAATAAATAAAAAGGCTGCTTTCTGCCAGTTGGTGTCGGTACACATGAGCTTCAAATGGCTGTGTGAGGAAAAAAAACTTTCGCGTTTAGACAGACTGAGAAGAATGACAGCATCTGTTGTTTGGCCGATCCACCGACAACTCTCAAACGCCGCTGGAAATTTCATTCAGTCATGTTCAGGTCAAGGTGAATTCTAACTGCTTGGGGATACCTTTTATTCAAGCAAATATCACACTAGGTAAAAAAAAAATTAATTAAATGCTCTAAAGAGAGCTGTGTTTGCTGCCAATCCCACTATCAAGGCAAAAGCCAAATGTGCAACCTTGTTTTTTTTGTCTGCACAGTTCTGCAAAAACTACATCGAGTGGATTTCATGAAACTTGGCTGAGATGTGGCACATGTGCAAAAGAAGAAAAATTTCAGGGTGGCGGCTCAGGATCGCTTACATCACGTTCGGGAGACGGACCATTGGCGCTGGAATTCGCTCTGTCTGAGCCCTTCCTTTGTCGGGATCGTGACATAAAACTACCAATAAGATTTTCATGAAATGCGGTGAAGAGGTGGAGAATTTGGAAAATAAGGAACCAGAAGACTTTTGTCCAGATCCCATTTTTTGGAAATTAGCAGGTAGGGCATTGGCCTTGGCAAAGGATGCGCTCTCGAAATGCTCTTCTGAGTAGAAAATGTGAGTCCGCTAACACGCTGAACTGTCATGATTAATGTTTGAAGCCTCTATGTTAGCATGAAGAGGGAGCAGCAAGGACCTCCGGTGTCACTACAGTGACTGCAGACGGTAACAGTTTCTTTTAAATGGAAAACCGAGCAAAAACTCTCAGCATCTCTATCATTTTATTAGTTTCTATTAAGACATTTTTACTAGTGATATCAAAGAGATATTAATATATCTGTTTCTACTGATGCAGTTCCTTAAACCTCTCAGGTGCTGTATCTACCCCCGCAGATCTCACAGAAGGTTTAGCCTCGCAATTTATCAATCCTGACCTGCAGCGATCAGAGCGTGGAGCAGATCAGAGGATGGGTCAGGCCTCCCATCTCTGTGCCTCCATTTGGGAAATCATTGTCATTTGATCCAGGCCAGCCCCAGAGGAATGCTGCTCCTGCAGATATATTACAGGCAGGGAGCCTGCCAAACTGGCTTCTGGCATGGGAGCACAGCTTGGACACGGGCAGGCAGAGCTGGGAAGGGGTCAGACAGAGGCTCACACCAAGGATTTGCTAAATGATCGTGGGTAACGTTTGCTGTTTGGGGTGGGGAGGAATAATAGCCAACTGGGAATACAGAGGCAGTAAGTTTCATGCAATATTGATTTCTCCCCTATCAAAAGAAAGCCACGCAGTGTTTGCTCATCTTGGTGAAAGACTTACATATTGTACATGTTTGCTTCTTGAGATAAAAAGGGCTGGATTTTCTTTTTCTTTTTTTTTTTGGAGATAGGTACTTCTTTTATTTTCAAAGACTAGCAGATGAGACGTATTACATCTCTAAATACCACTTTGAAATCCCTTGAAAATCAGAACGCTCTTCAGAAACAACATAAAAGAGCCGCTAAAAGGGATTTTTAGTGGAATAAATTAGAGATGTATCGATTTACTTCCAAAATCACGTGCTGCAATCACCTGACTTCTCCCAGACCACAGAGAACCGCTTGGGCTTTGTTTATTCAGATGGAGAGAGCAGAGGCACCAAAAGGCATGGATTATAAGGAAAAATCATCAGCAGAGGCCTTTGATGTCTAAATGAGGCATGTGCAATCCAGACCCCTCTCTTTACCTCACAACCGCCTCTTCACACACATACACGCACGCATACGCCCAGACAGCGTGCACACAAACGTGCACACACACACACACACACACACTCAAACAAGTACTGATATTATTGCTAACTTGCAAACAAAGACCCAAATGTGAGATGGGAGAACATTTCCAGAACTCTCTCCCTCATTCCTTTAATAGGCAGTCATGTGCTTTAAATTAGAAGCCAAACTGATCAAGCCTGGCAGATAATCCAGAAAAAGGCGGCAGATCCTGCATCTGTTTTCACTAGTGCAAGCAGAGGATGTTGTTACTTACAAGCAATTTTTCACACTGAAATCAATCATCTCCCCCTGACAGCGAGTTTTTGGAACTTTGACTCCGGAAGAAATGTTTGCGAGGAGGAGAAATCGCTCAACTTTTTGGAAGTCAATCATCCGGGCGCGACTTTAATACATGTAATCTATAACCTCGACCAAGCAGGACAACTACAAAAAAACGAACAAAAACAAATAATGCTGAAGGAGAGAAGAATGACGAGAAAAGCCAAATAAATAATGAATAAATATGGAAATATGGAGCCTTTTCTCTCTTGTCTATGAAAAACCAGCCTTAAAACAAATTAGTTAAATTAGTAAAATAATGCATAAGGTTTTTTGTTGGAAAAACTTTGCTCAAGTACACCAAGTGACTCAATCCGCATGTGAAAAATCACAGAGAACTCTGAGACTCGTTTTCCACCTTGATTTTAATGTCTGAGGAGATTATTCTGTTGGAATTGTGATGATGAGTACTTTGGAAGTACATCCTGTTAACTACTCCCACTGACATTAAGAGGATTACGTAGGTAGCGTCAGACAGAGGCAACTCCTTCCGTTAAGTTGAGTCTTTCCTATCCCTTCCAAATCTCTGCTGCCGCTACGTCGAGCCTGTAATTTGCCTAAAACTGAAGGCATCCGGTGGAGACGCGGCGATATGCGGAGACAGACAGATAAATCAGAAGGCTGAGAGACAGTGAGAGGGAGGGAGCGTATTTGTCTAGAGAACATGGAGAGGGTGGATCATTTGTCTGGTAGATGCATGTTGATACCGTGATGCTGCTTTGGTGGTGGTGGTGGTGATGGTGGTGGTGGGGGGGGGGGTGTTGTGGAGCAGCACCTGGTGGCTGCAAACCATGTGGGAGGACATGCGGGAAGACGTTTAAGAGCCGAGAGAAGGAGCGAGCGGAGAGGAAAGTGAGATGTTCTCGTGCGTGTGGGATGACCTCAGCGTGGGGAAAACTGCGCCCACATTTCCAATGAGCGCTCCCAGCTGCAACTATAAAGCACAGAAACAGCTTAGAGCAACAAACAAAATCAATTCTTATTGACTGTACCATGTTCTGCACTGAGGGGATGCAACTGTAACCATTAAGCTAACATTACTTTAACTATTTTTCCTCTTTCTTCTTCCTGTTTCATCCTTTCAAACCAGCAGGTTAACTATCTTCTGAGGCACAGAGGTAATTGGGCTGTGTCATGGCTCCACTTTATCACTGTCTCTCTCTTGACATGTATGTTTACCACAACTATAATCTTCAAAAAGCCTGTTAACATAAGTAGCTCAGCTTTCATAAACCATAAAGTCAGCTCTGACTGATCCTCGGCACCATCCTGTTTACCACGCTGAGGAGCATAAGCAGCACTCTGATCATATCTCCTGCTTGCTAGCAAAGGCTTTCTTTTTGCACACATCTCTTTGACTCATTTCCAAGCATGTTGCATTAATATTTAGTGCTCAGGAGACAGGTGACGGGAGGTGACATCGCCTTGAACGTGTAGCTTACATGACTACGCTGCGTGTGTGTAACTTTTTTCCCACTGACACACACACACGCACACAAAAAAGAAAGAAAAATCAAAGGTTGGTGTTGAAGACAACTGCAAACGCCTGGAGTACAAAGTGTTTTAATGCTCTCTTCCCATCATAAAATACGGCACTCTGGGTATTTGACTAAAGAGGGAGAACATTCGCTCAGCCTGGTGTCGGATATGCAGTGAAGCAAAGCTCTCACTTCAACGCCAGGCTTTTTAAATCATGCAGGAACGACCAAACGTCCGTCAAACACACTGAGAGGTTCCAGGTCACGCCCTGGTGTTTTGGCTTTAATGGGGGCATCGTGTAGAGTGTGCATGAGTGTCTGGAGGGGTGGAGTAATTCAATTTCCACGGTTAATTTTCTGTTTTTTTTTTTCTCCCCCCACTGGTGTCCTGAAACACTCCAGGTCGAACTCTAGCCCGAGAGAACCAGTGCGATCACCAGAGGCGACAGCAGGATGAGACGCAGGAAGGAGCCTGGTCTCCAAACATCTGGCGGGGTAAGGCTTCCATGACTCGCTCAACCTCGAGATGAGAAAGAAAAAAAAAGAAAAAAAAAAGAGGCCTTCAGATCTGCAGGGATCAAAGTGTGCCCTGGGTGCATGAGCCACCGTGGCCTCCCTCAACATATTCAAATGGGGTTTCCTGAAAGACGTCAGAGCCACAAGCAGGAACATAAACGCGGCAGGAAAAGATGAATACCTGAAAATCTCTTCACGTGAAATATCTAAGGAGGCACTGAAGACTTTTGTAGGATATTTAAACATAATTGAACTGTCAGATACAGAAAAAGTATCTGCTCAGTGCTAATTTAGCCAAGGTAGATCTCTGAGTTTCTCTACTTACAAAAAGCATTAGTGTTTGACTTGCTGCAGCAAAAGAGGGCTGCATTTAGACAGCATATCTCACCCCCACGTGTCCCCAAGATAAATCTAAGAGGTCACAAGATCACTGCAAAAATTACCAGAGTTTGCAACATGAAGCCTTAAAGTTTCTTTTCATCAAAGTCCGTTGAGTGTTTAAAGACTGATCTGAAATCAGATGTCATTTTTCTTGAATCCAGATGCAAGACGTGCTTTTACATTTTTACAGATAATGAGGAATACTTCTAGAAAATAAAATTCTTGAAAACAAGACAGAAACTTCACATTATGTTTATTTCTTCTGCATTTATTTTTCATCTCTGTGCTTTGTATGTTAATGCCTTTATTCTCCTTTAACGCCTCAAAAGCTCTTCAAACTACATAATCAAGGGAAGAAAAAAGCATCTTGACACAACACATCTCTCCAGGTGTACCCATAAAGCCTTATTGTGGGCATTTGTGCTACACTTCATGCTTTCTTATTGGTGCGATGATGCCATGAATATCATTTAATTATTTTATATTTGAACAGATTCTAAAAGGAATGAAGCATTTTCCTCTTAAGCATTAAATTGGAGCAGAAAGTCATTCAGCTGTTATTTCAGACTTTTGTGTGGACTGACTGGAGGCTCCAGTGATCCAGGGACAAAAAAAACAAAAACACCCGTTTCAGCAAAATACCCTCACATTCACCACCATGTTTCCCTCAATAATCACTTTGACATTATAAATTCATCAAACGCTGCCTCCCTTCAGCAGCCGTGATGCCTGGAAGCGGGGGTCACCTGTATGCAGCATTACCGAATTAGCCGCTATCTAACCCAGACCTGCTGTGGCGTGCTGACACTAATCCCGGGCCTGCTGGAGAGCCCTGTCTGTGTTACATTATCATGTCTAATCCCCGTAATCTCTCAGCCGCAACGCTAAACGCTATTCCACCTCGGTCTTTTACCTCATACCCCTTTAATAACATTAATGAAGGGCCGGGCCCCATTACCAAGGCTACCCTAGCGGTGGGTTGGGTGACGGCCGTAATCAGAGACCCCCTGCACAGCCACCCACTCAGCCTTGCAGGCAGCAGGAATTAATGTAATTCGTCGCCTGGGGCAAAAAGCAAACCAAACATATGTTCAACAAATCAGGGTTTGTGTATTTTCTTGTCACCGTTACTGTGCAGGTCTATTAGAGTCGCTGATGAGATCCTTAGTGAAGGGCCCGCCATGCGGGAGAACGAAAGCTTTGAAGTGCTCATGCCACTTCGAAAGCCCCCCTCCACTTGCCGTGAGACGTTTATGATGAGCTGACCTGAGTTATTAAAATACCACAGAAATGATCACCCATAATGCATCTCTCTTTTGCTGTCAACAAAGAATGTCAGCAGAGGATTGGCTGGGATGAAAGGTTGAAAGGGGTCTCGTATTAAAAATGGCACTTTATCCATTAAAGCGGGATTTCTGCTGTCTCTTTGTGTAATTACCTGCACCCGCCAGCTCTGTGCTTGGGCTTACCTTGTTTACACTGCATGTCTTGCAGCCTTGCAGTCTCCCTGCGCGGCTTCGTTACACCGTCTTCTGCTCTGCCTTTGTCTCTCTTGATGTCTTTCACTTGTCTGTCTCGGCTGTCAGGGCCAACCTTGAAAGAGGAGGCGTAAACACACCCAGAAGAGCAATGTCAATGAAAGCACTGAATGAATATATACAAGTTAAAGCGTGCCCTGTAATGTGTTTTTTTTCCCCTTCAATTTAGTCATGTGTAGATGTTGTATTCATTTATTTACAATTTACAATTTGGCACTCATATAACTCAAAGCCATTAATGTGCTTTGCAATGTTAATCAAATGCTAATGCAATTGCATATCCCCCCCCCTTTACTAGCCCTACCTCCTAGCAAACAGCAGCACACTGACTTAATTGTGAGAGGGTGAAAAACAGCACATACAGACTTCCTCTCATATTTAATTTTATCTTTGAATAAAAGAGCTATAGGAAAGTATTAATCTGCTTAACATTTCTAAGTACATCCTCCAAAGGATTTTGCTTTTTTAATCTTACATATGCTCAGCAGAGTTACTGGCAAAAACTGTACATTTTCCTCATTTCATCCTTTCAACATCAAATGGTGAGCAGCAAAAATTGGATCAGACTTCAAAGACTGTGATGTGCTCCAAGTCACGGAGTGGCTCTTCTATTTCACATATTGAATCCGAGCAGGATATCAAAGTGCTACCAAAGAACCTCAGGTCTTTACTAAAAAAGGGGTCTAACATCTGTAGAAAGAAGAGCGCAAAGACAAATCACCTCGGGGAAGAGCGAGCATTTATTCTCAGCCGTGAATTTCCAGCCTTTTGATTCTCTCGTTCCTGTACCACCCTGTCTTCTTCTCCGCTGAGATGGCGATTGGAGCAAGAGAACTCTTTTGTCTCAAGGACTCAAAAAATTCCCAAAGAATAATCTGGGTTAAAGCTGCTTTGTAGAGGAGCAGCATTTTTTTTTTTTTTTACTACACACACGCCTAAAGTGAGGCATAAGGAA